>JAEQBH010009474.1:0-138912 GCA_016808115.1 Tetrastigma voinierianum | reverse complement strand
AGTGAAGGAAAGAATTCGGCGGGTTATCAAAGGGTGGAGCGGGGTTGCTTGATGCACGAAAAATAAATTGAGACAGTCGATCCTGAGTGAGTTAATATCCTTATAATCTATACCACCTCTACAATCAGAGTTATACATATAAATTTCAATATAATATATATCATATTGAGACTATATAATAATACACTCACATATGTATGCATGCACACACATCGGAGTTTCATATCATCACATAATCATCCACAATCGAGAACTCTAGCGGGACCTATGCTCGATACTACAAGCCATCACGGCTCTCTTCGAAATCGATGTATTTGGCGCCGAGAGAAATGCTCGGCCGGGGTCCTTAACTCCGGTCGACACTTAATCCGATAACCTATGGTAGGCGCCCGAGAGAATGCTCAACCCGGGGTCCTTGCCTCCGACCACCTAACCTTATCATAATCCATGCTTGGCGCCCGAAGTGCGCTCGACGAGGGGGACCTTACCTCGGCATCCCAGAAACGCTCAACCGGGGAACTCATGTCCATAACCATGAAACCTATAACATAATCGATCAATCTGGATCCTTATGTAACCCGTTAGGTGGTATATCTACTATAGTTCATTCACAAATATTTCAAATACAATGCCTGACAATATCACTCCCAACAATGCACACTCCACATCCATCATCATACTTGATCTCATATGCGAGATATATTTCATAACAAACTAAATAATTTAATTACCATGGCAAATACAATTCCAATAGTAATAATCATATCGTGATGAGGGTGTAGCCTAATGCCATAAATGCTATGCAATGCATGCGGATGATCGTCATAAACTATATGATATCAACTCACGAGGAAGAATCGGGTCTCGGTGCGGCTTCTACTTACTCGGCGGGCTGCCACAGGCGTAAATTGTTGGACAATCTGGAATAGAAAGACATAATCCAATATCGAGATTGAGGTTTAAGCAACTCTAGACTCCGACTAAGACAATTCACGAGGCTAGGCCGTATAAAGCACATTTAAATTCTGCAGAAAATTCGGCGGAACCTCCTAGCTGGACTGCTCCTGTAAAACAGAGTGAACCTGCTAAATAACATTCCCAATATACACGGTAAATCAAACATCAGGCAGACCACACAATTTGAATTTTGCGACTCGTCCCGATCCATCAAATCAACAATTTGTATTCGCAATATACACAATCAATCTTATTAACTACTTTAGTTGTACAATACAAGTAACTAATTCCAACGTAGTCGAAATACGATGGACATATTCAACTTACATCGGCTGAACAATTAAAATCGATTGTATCGGACAATTACACGATTAGAGTCCCACACGCGTTTTTGGGGTATAGATTCTTTCACCAGGAAGCTCGAATGCGGGGGCGATCACACGTCGGAACCACGCGAGGGCGGACGAGACGTTAATCGCCCCGCGCTTCCGAGTCGCCGCCGCCGACGGTGGCCGGAAAATTTGAGGGTTGCCGGAATTAGATTTTAAGGACATAGCTGTGATCAGCTCGAGGACCCAAAAATGTGATCGTTTTTCGGTCGAGGACCACGGTGGCGGAATCGGCCCGGCAGTTACAACTCTAGAGCTTCCTACACAGCACCTGGTTCACTTGCGTGAAGCGTTCTTGGAAGCATCGTCAGGATGGATCCTTAAGTTTGAGGGCGAGGGTTCGAATGGGGTTGGTGGCGGAGGTGGCCTTCGAGAAAATGGCAGACGGGCGAGTGGCGGCAAGGCGGAGAGAGAGACTTGTTGCACCGGCGTGATTCCAGCCGGAAACGGCCGGTTTCGAGTAGATCGGGCTTTCACAAAGCAGTGGCCGGTGATGGGGCGCCCTTTTCCGTCGGACGTAGGATCGCGATGTGAGGGGCAGGTGTGGCGTATTCGGTGGCGCGTGAAGTCTTTCGAGAGAGAGAAAGGGTTTTTTTTTGGTAGTCTTGCCCCCTTTCAACTTGTACTTAATGTCAACTTTAAATTAATATTTTAATAAATCAAAAAATAAATATTAAAACAATTATGAAATAATTTAAATGGCCAAATTTACAATTATTACATTCTCCCCCTTGAAAGGAAATTAGTCCTCGAATTTAAGAATAGAGAAACATACCTCATTCTTTGGAACAAATGGGTATGAGCGTCGCATCTCATTAGTTGAGTGCACTCTTGGTCGAGATGATTCTGCCTTGCATAGGACTTTGACCATTGGGATGACTTTTGATCGGAGTTGACGAACACGGTATCCACTGATAGCTACGGTGCTCCTCATGCGATAAATCTCCAGCGATCTCTCTACTTCTTGGGCACATGGTATGTGAAGGATGCGCACGTGCCACTCGACATAGATATGAAAGACCGGATGAATGTGCAGCGGGGGAGTGGGCGGCAGCTCCAGGTCGGTGGGCTACATCCCTACTCTGCATCCACAGAGTCTCTCAAATGGTCCCACGTAGCGAGGGTGCTAATTTTCCCTCTTACAAATCTCATCACGCCTCGCATGAGGGAAACCTTCGAGAATACATACTCACCTGCAAACTCCATGGGATTTCCGCCAAAACCTAGAAGTGAGCTGAGGCCTACATCGGACACAATCGGCGGATCCCACTTTGAAGACTAACAATCCTATCAATATACACCCTTGCATATACAGCCTACGGAAAAGTTATGCTTTCACGGTAAAAGTGTCTTGAAACTTAGTCATTCGATATTATCACACGGAGAATGGAATCATACCTGTAGAAGTTCGAGGTAACCCGATCCACAAAGTCCATGGTAATATTTCTCCCATTTCCACTGGGAATGGGAGTAAATTTACAACAACCAGGACGGCTTGATGCTCAAGTTTGACTTGCTGGCAAGTCAAACACTTGGATACAAACTCCGGCTACATCCTTAACCATACCACTCGTGATAGTTACTCCTAAGATCACGATACATCTTAGTGGAACCGGGATGAATACTGTAAGCTGTATGATGAGCCTCTTCCATAATCTCTTTTCTAAGTCCATCAACATCGGGGACGCACAATCTAGTACCCATCTTCCCGTCCACAAACTCTCACACGACCTCTTTGAACCTCATCCATGAATTTTCATCAGCGTGGATTTGCATTGTTGAGTTGTCTTAATTATCCATCGGGCGAGTTTGACTACGGAAATGTGATAAAAGTGCTCCAGGACTCCAACACCCTCTATTTGTAAACCTGATCATACAATTCATCTGACTCCTTAGTCAATTGTCGCTTTCTTTTTTTAATGTGGTAGGCCCTTTGATGATTTCCTACTCAAAGCATCTGCCACCACATTAGCCTTGCCTGGGTGATATTGAATCGTACAATCATAGTCCTTAAGCAACTCCAGCCATCTTCTCTGTCTCAAATTTAGCTCCCTCTGCTGAAAAATATATTTTAAACTCTTGTGATCTGTGAAGATCTCACACGTCTCCTGTACGGTAATGTCTCGGATCTTGATGCAAAAATCACGTGCCATCTCAAGTCGACTGGTGAAGGTGAGTGCTTTCGATGCCTCCTTGAGCATATAGAGCATAAGCAATCACCTTCTGTCTTGCATCAATACACCCAATCCGACTGGGCGTCTGCCACCTTTGTGTAACCTCCGTACCAGAAGGTAATGCCTTGGGCGGTCGAACAATCCTTGACTTTTGAGAAACTAAGCCTCACAAATCTCACATCACTTTGAAACCTCACATTCTGCAGGTTAGCAGTGTCAAGTCGCGGCGATCTCGAAAATCCGCACGAAGCGGCGTAATAACGGCTAAGCCCGAGGAAACTTGAATCTCGATCCGTGGTTGGTCTCTGCGATCCATCGACGCCTCTATCTTCTTGGGATCCACTTGAATACCTTCCTCGATACTACATGTCCCGAGAGCTACTATCGATATTAAAATTCACACTTAGAGAATTTGGCATATAATTGCTACTTTCCCTCAAAGTGCACAATACTATCATCAAATGCTCTACATGCTCCTCCTCCTCAGAGAATATACTAAGATATCATCGATGAACACAATTCAGCGATCGGGAAGGGGTTTGAACACTCACATTCATCAAATCCATAAAATTTGCCGGTGCATTAGTGAGTCAAAAGACATCACTAGGAACTCATAATGGCCGATACCTAAGTCTGAATCTTTGTCTTGAACATCCCTCATTATCTTATTCTCGGTGATAATATCCTGATGCGTAGATCGATCTTAGAAAAACATGATGCACTTTTGAGGTGATCAAAACAAGTCATCTATTCGGGAGCGGATATTTATTAAATATTATCGCCTTGTTCGGTTGTCGTAGTCTATACATAGCCGCGAGGAACCATCTTTCTTCACCTGAATAGCACGAAGGGAGCACCCAGGGGAGGAAATCTTGCAGGCACGAAGCCAAAAACCTTTGTCTAACAAATCTATGCTTGCTCCTTGACTCCTTCAGCTCTGCGAGGTGCCATCTATAAGGTGGCAAGGAGATAGAGATTGTGCCCGATACAACATCAATGCAAAATTCTGTCTCTCGATCAGTGGCGACCACGTGACTCCTGCAGGAAAACATCGGGGAAATTCCTGGCCGATAGGGACATCATCAACTTTACACTCTATCTCTTGCCGTGTAATGTTACAAGAGCGATAACCACGGCACCGTAGTAACATCGGCCTAAATACATGTGGGTGAAATTAAATTAGAAAGGGTGATATCTGCTCGCGTGACGAACTCTGTGAATCCACAGAATCGGAAAATCACTTGTTTCTCTCGGCAATCTAGGGTGGCGTAGTGCCTGGCCAACCAATCCATACCGAATAACCTCGAAATCCATCACATCCCGACAAAATAAGATCGCGAGGAAAGGTCTCTGCCTACTCACAATCGGACCGCGATGGAAAGTAAATATCGCCTCACAAAAGGCATCGCTCGGAGGGGTAGTAGGCCCGATGGCAGTCTCAACGTCTGGTGGTGAACACCCGACCCTAAATGCAAAACTAGGAGACACAAAGGGAGTGTGTGGCACCGGATCTAATCTTTCCTAGCCTTAGTATATATGAGGGTAGGGATAGTGATAAATGGCATTTGGCGCCACCCAGGCGTCTGAGGAGTGGTCATGCAAACATTTTGACCGTCGGGTGGTAGGAGCTGCTCAAGGCAGGCCACACGGCCCCTGCCGCTAAATGCCTCCCCGGGACTCACCTCCGTATCCCACGGCCTGCCGCCCTTTATCTTTGCTTGCCCGCTGAGGAAGAACTAGGCGTCCCGATGGTAGGCGACCGACAAGCTTGGCCTCAGACAGGGAAAGGGCTGTGGCTGGGAAATCCTAGGACATGATTGGCCATATGGCCCGACTCTCCACACCTAAAACAAAACTCCACTAGCCACCATCTGAGGGAATACTGATGCATCCGCCCTGGCGTGAGCATCGCGAATCTTGGAACTAGTATTCTATTATTACCCAGAACTGAACTGCTCCGCCAGACTACCAGCCCCATGGGCCTAAACCCCTGTCCAATCTCAGAAGCCTCTATAACCCTTGCTGGTTGCGTCTACCCTTCTTGTGACCCCTTGGTCTAAATTTGCACTCTGTCTGGCATTTGTACCCGCGAAGTACGATGCCATAATGTCTTGCGTTGTAAGGCGATTGTACTAGTTTGCTCCTGCAGTATGGTCTTCTTCTTAGCACCATCCACTAAGATACCACCATGAGACGAAGGTCGGTCTCCATGTGTCTCTCGCTAAATCGGTGACCTCCGAAGCTACACTTCCTCGTGTACCCGAGATATGAAATGTGGTCGGCCGGTGATGTACTTACCGTCTTGCGACCTCCGGCGCAACTAACTCCGGAGCAAATTTACTAAGATACATGAACCTACGGGTGTACTCCACTACAGACATATCATCTCTCTTCAGCTACTCAAACTGTCTTCGGTACTCTTGCCTCATGGCAAAGAGATGTGATTATCTTCGAATCTCCACTGATGAGCCCATTGTCATACCCTCAAGAAGCGGCAGTGTAATCCTTGTACCCTTTGCAATGCTAAGCCCTTGAGGGGAGAAACGCCATCTCAATGGTCAAATCCCCATCGGATACTCTCAGATCAAATGCTCTCTTCTCCGCCGTCAGGAAGAAAATCCATTAAGGTCACGGATACCATCAGAGCTACAACCTCATTAAGCACGGTGTCTTGGAATAAGAATGTGATGCGGTCAAATCTGATCCACGGTGAGAACTATTAGCGGCTTCTTTGCCATTGATGCCTCTATGAGATTCTTTGGAGAGAAATTTGTCTGCGCGATCCATACGAAAATGCCTCGTAGTGGCTCTTGACCGCGGAGCATCTCGTGCTGGCGCGTACTTTGGGGCATATTGGCACATGGCTCCCTCGGCTGTGGCTCATCGGCCGATACATCTAGAGGCTGGCACCCTGGGAGCCTACCCGTCTCATGTGCCCTCTCCCCGGGGGCCCCGAGTGGACCCGAGTGAGGATACCTCGTCTTGGGCCCCTCCCCGGGCCTCATCCCTTAGAATTGTCTTGATCTCGGCGGGCTGCTGCGTTTGTGCGTTAACCCCTACGATCTACATCTCATAATGAAAGGTAAACACAAGACTATCGGATAACAACGAGGGCGTCCTAGCAGACGACGAAACTAGATGCAATAGTACCAGACGGGCGAACTCATTCCTAATTACGCGATCTTTGGAAACTTAGCTCACAGGCCATGAGAAATGGCGACACTACTGGCTCAATGTATAACTTTATCCGCGACCTTATCACGAGGCCGTGACGGCTTGCTAGGGAATGGGAAGGCATAAAGGCCACGAACCGTAGCAAGCCTTATTGAAATATTCATGCCATTATCATACGATCACCCGAGCTATATATCCACATACATATATAAATAATACGCTCGGATGCGAACATCGATAGGGAGAAATAAAGTCTCGATCCCACATACACCGTCATCATACACAAAATGAAGACGAGTGCTCTGAATTACAAAACATACTAATATTCAAAGTGCTGCGGTGACACCCTAGATTAAATAGACAAAGATTAATAATAATATCACTTAATAGTACATGCTTGCAGTGAAGGAAAGAATTCGACGGGTTATCAAGAATGCAGAGAAGGAGGGCGACGATTACGAAAAATAAATTGAGAACCGGTCGGTCTAGAAGTGAGTTAATATCCTTTATAATCTATACCCACCCCTCTACAATCAACGGGTTATACATATGAATTTCAATATAATATATAGCATGTGAGACTATATAATAATACACTCCACATATGTATGCATGCACACATCGGAGTTTCATATCATCATAATCATCTGTGTCGAGAACTCTAGCGGGACCTATGCTCCAATACTACAAGCCATACAGTGGCTCTCTCAAATCAATGTAGTAGGCGCCCCGGAAGAGAAATGCTCGGCCCGGTCCTTAACTCCGGTCGACATAATCCAATAACCTATAAGTGGCGCCCGAGGAGAATGCTCAACGAGGTCCTTACCTCCGACCACCTAACATATCATAATCCATGGCCAAGGCGCCCGAGTAGCAGCTCAACGAGGGGGACCTTACCTCGGCATCACAGGAAGCGGCTGTTGGGGAACTCATGTCGTAACCATAAACCTATAACATAATGCAGTCAATGCAGGTCCTTATGTGACATTCCCATTAGGTGGTATGTCTACTATAGTTCCCATTACAAGTATTTCAAATACAAGCGGCAATATCACTCAACAATGCACACTCACATCCATCATCCTATGATCTCATATACGAGATATATTTCATAACAAACTAAATAATTTAATTACCATATTAAATACAATTCCAATAGTAATAATCATGTCGTGATGAGGGTGTAACTATCTCATAAATGCTATACAATGCATGCGAGATAAATCAAATCTCAAACTATATGATATCAACTCACGGAAGAATCGGGTCTCGGTGTGGCTTCTACTCTGAATTTGCCAGCGTATTTGACTGGACAATCTAGAATAGAAAGACATAATCAATATCGAGATTGAGGTTTAAGCAACTGCAGACCCGGCTAGACAATTCACGGAAGGCTGAACCGATATAAAGCACATTTTAAATTCTACGAAAATTCAATGGGAGCCTCCCTATACAAATGGACTTAACTCCTGTAAAACAAGTCAGACACCTTCAAATAACATTCCCGATATACCGATAAATCAAACATGCAGACACCGCAATTACAATTTATTGCTGACTCGTCCCAATCCATCAAATCAACAATTTGTATTATAATATACACAATCAATCTTATTAACTACTTTGGATTATGCAATCTGAGTAACTAATTCAACGTAGTCGAATCTGATGGACATATTGACTTATCATTGAACAATTAAAATCGGTGTCGGACAATTACGATTAGAGTCCCTGCGTTTTGGGGTATAGATTCTTTCATAGGAAGCTCGAATGCGGAAGCCCCGTCCTGCAAGTGAACACGGAGACGAGGGACGAGACGTTACATCCGAGGCACGCCTCCCCGTCCGCGCGCCGCCGGCGGTGGCGGAAGAATTGAGGTGCCGGAATTAGATTTTATGGACACCGCAGCGAGAAGTCAAAGCTCAAGGGACCCAAAAATGTGATCCGTTTCGTGAGGAGGACCACGGAGTGGCGGAATGTCGGCCAGGCGGTCCCAAACTCCAGCAAGGAAGCTTCCTTTTCGTTCGCGTGAAGCGTTCTTGGAGCGTCGTCAAGGATGGATCCTTAAGTTTTTAGGGCGGGGTTCAGATGCGGGGTCGATGTGGGGGCGGAGGTGGCGGGAAAATGATCGGGCCAGCGGTAGCGGCAAAGAAGCGAGAGAAGACTTGCGGCGTAGTCCGCCCGAAGCAGCGATTTGAGGCGAATCATATGAGCAGGAGTGGCCGGTGATGGGGCCTGCCTTTTCCGTGGCCGGACCAGGCGGATGATGGCCGGAGCGGGTGATCGGCGTGGCGAGGAGTGGCCCAGCATGCCGTGAGGTGTCGGGGAGAGAGAGAGAAGGGTTTTTTTTTTTTTTTTTTTTTTTTGTTTGGTAGTCTTGCCCCCCTTTCAACTTAGCCCTTAATCAACTTTAAATTAATATTTTAATAAATCAAAAATAAATATTAAAACAATTATGGAAATAATTTAAATGCCAAATTCTGGATATTACAAATGAGTTACAAATTTTACTTGTCCCGATGGTCGACCATCAATTCTATTAGGAAGCGAAATTAGTGCCATGGAAGTGGATGTATTATTTTCCATGCTCCAAGACTTGGAGGTTGCTATTCGTCGGATGTGACGACATCACATGAGGTGGCATAATGAACATGAACAAACGGATGGAGTAATGAACCATCCATCGAATCTTAGTTGCATGGGAAACATTTGTGACGATATGGTTGCTTCATGATGAAATGTGAGTGGGTTCCCAAGCGCAGGATAGTTTAGACCTTTTGGGCAAATCAGATCCAACAATACTCATCGTGGCCAATCATCTTAATTTACGTATAATTTGCCCCACAGATGTGCATGAAAGGCTTACATATTTCTTGGCTTGATAATTGTATCTTGAGATCTGAGAGATCTAAAGCAAAGGATTATTGATGTTTTTCTTCAACCATTAATATCCAGTGCTTCAAATTATATATGAAATCGGTGTACTCACATATGATGTGTACCAAAGAGCAAAATTTCTTAAATGGAGGCGACACAGTGGAATTTATTAAGCAGTTTTCACATGCATATATTATCACATCGGGTTGGAGCAGCTAGGAAGTGGCTTCATACCATGAGATAGTTAAGATGCATTTTTATCTAGCTAATAGATTGTAAAATATCATTGGTTTGATAATCACGAAATTCTTCAAATGCCTGACCTTGTGTGAGGAGATTTCTTAAGAATAAAGTTGTCCTTGCCCTCCTCATGTAATGATCAAGTTTGGGATCTTTGAGATTGAGGAATTGGGGTTGGGTGAAATGCAGGATTAGTGAAGGAGAGAGTGTAAGTATCATTTCAAAAAAAAAATTTTGAATAATGAAAACGCTCAAGTGTGGCCATTTTGGGATTTGTGTTGGAAGACAGGTATAATGAAAGGACATCGTGCAGTAGTGAGTGCACGTAGAAAAAACGTTTTCTCTGATCTTTGCAAATCACGATCTTTGAATGATGAAGGCAAGACAGTGTTCTGTATGCAAAATCATGGAATGGGGATTTGTGGGGTATCGCATGCAAAGAAGCGAGTTGGATAGGAGATTCTCTGTACAGTGAAGTATCGAAAGCTTATTATCACTTTGGATAAAGAAGACAAAAAGAAGTGTTATGTGATTGGTTCTGAAAAATTACAAAAATTCAGGAGTGGATATATCAAACTTAGCGAGGGTGTGATATGAGAGAAAAGTGTAGGTGTTCGGAATGAAAAGCCATGATTGCCACGTTTCATGTGTACAAGGGAAGTCAGTTAGCTTGCGTGAATTGTTGCACCTTCTGGATTTGGGAAGGCATGTCGCCCATGAGTTAAGCTTATTTTCAAAAATCTTGACTTCCTTTGAGGATAACAATAGGCGATATGGAAAAACTAGAGGAGAAATTTCGGTAATCATTTGCAAATTGGAGGAATATTTCCATAGAGCTTTTTGACATTATGGAACATTTCACCCAGGTGCATTTAACACATGAGGAGCCAAACTGGCGAGGACCCTTCGATATAGATGGATGTATCCATTCGAAAGTAAAATGCCAATTCTTGAAAATATATATATATATATATATATATATAGAAGAGAAGAGAGAGAGAGAGAGAGAGAGAGAGAGAGAGAGAGAGAGAGAGAGAGAGAGAGAGAGAGAGAGAGAGAGAGATATTTTCACAATTTATTGAGTGATATTATGATGTTAACAAATTTCATGTAGATATGTTTGTATCATTTGAAAAAATGTCAAAATAAAGCTGAGTTGAAGAGTTCTATATCTGTCACGTACTTGGTTGAAGAAGCAAGTACATTTTGTTCCTCATTATTTTGAGCCGCATGTTATCAAGCGAAGCCGAAAATTCCTAACGTAATGACAATGGTAGCAAACTAGGAGGAGTGTCAATGAAGGGAAATTTCACGGATATTCACGTATCCAGGTCGATCACATGGACGTGCAACTATAAGAATGCTTACAGATTATGAACTAGATGTTGCACATGGTTACATATTATTGAATTGTGAAGAAATTAAACCATTTGTGCAGTAAGCGTAATTTATCGTTTGAAGTTGCTAATTTGTTTATTGCAACTAAAATGGATATGTAATTACTCACGTAGTTGGATCTGATTTATATGAGGAATGGTTACGGGAGCTTATGCCACATATAACGCAAAATGATATCAATAAGGAAGTCGAAAAACACTTCCCTTCATGGTTCAAGACATATGTAAGTTTCAATTGCAAATTACAACACGTACCATATAATTTTTTTATGTAAATGGATTAAATAGCAATTAACATTTTCGTTATGCAGGCGTCACAAAATCGATTGAAAATAATTTCATATCAAGCGTTGCTAAAGGACGCTGCGTCTTTATTAAATCTTACGATTTATTTATCAATGGCTTCAAATATCATACCTGTCGCATAGTAACAATAGGGGGCGACTACAAGCGGTGGAGTTGCATTAAGGGTGAATTGATGGATTATTATGGTAAAATTCACGAGAAATCTTGGAATTGAATACCACAGCACACTTGATAAAACATTGTGTACTTTATTTAAGTGCAGTGGTTTGATCCAACGCAATGTCGGAATCAAGTCAAGGCGTACTTACCACAACTTGAGTCGAAATCAATCAAAGGAAGACTTGCTAATTTTGAACCTTTTGTGTGTTGGCCATGCAGCGACTCAGTGTATTCGCTTCCTTTTCACAGCCTTAAGACGAGATAAAATGGATTGGTTGGCGGTTTGTAAAAGATGCAAAACTACGAGGGGCATATTTGAAATGAAAGCGTGGCGCAGACAAGACAAACGAATTGAAGAGAGGCCTTTCGGGAAGAGGAGGTGGAGAGATCATGAAATAAATGAAAACTTGCCATGAGGATAATGAACCTTTGAATAGTATGGACAATGAATTTGTTGACATTGGATCGACGAGAATCCAAATCTACATACGGGTGGAAAGCGGGTGAGGATTCTAATTGCTCGGAAGAAATGAAGAAAGGAATTGTAATAATGCGATGATAGCGAATAATTGTTCGCCAGCGTGAGTAAAGCGCTATGAATTCTAATATCCATTAGTTATTTATGTGTTTCAATTAACTTATATAATTTAGACATTGCATTATTGGTAGGGTGAATCATGTATATGTAATAATTTAATGTATAATTATGATTGTTAATATTTTAGTCAAAACATGAATAATAGGAACGGACAAGGATCGATGCAACCTCACGAAATTCGAGGATGTCTTGGTCTATATTAGGAGCGGACGGTCGAGGGGATGGATCATCTCTGTGACCTCCCGTATGGGCATGGCATCTTCATCGCCCGGAACATCATGCCGCCATCCTCGGTACAGCGGCGTCTGGCGCCCTAGTTCGGAGAATCGGTCGAACCATCAGCGTGTCCGCTGTGCGACGAAGGTCCATTGCAGACCGGTTGGCGTTGACGAGCGGATATACTGTATGCGTGCCGGGAGAAAAGCGATGAGTTATAAATTTTTTTAACATACTGTCATAGGTGCCATCCATGCTGGTATTTCGATTTCTCCATCCGGTTATCCCTACGGTATGTGCTCACACGCCTGATATTAGTACATTCAAGGAGAGATTAGAATTTAATGGATATTTGTGGAAAAATATCTTTCAGGAGACAAAGATGTTCTACTTTCGAGAGTTTTAGGTAAATAACTTATTTAAAATATTTTGACTTTTTGTATGTTAATTACTATATAATCTAAATTATATAGTAATATTGGGAATATATATATTATGTTCATTCGTTTTGTTCATTAAAATCCTTGGAAATCTTTTGTTGATTCTTCCATGATCACCTCGTCTCTGACGTTTGGGGCTTGAGCTGGAGTGTTCGTTACAAGGATTTTCTTAATAAGTTTATGAGGTGAGAGCGACCAAGGTATATAAGTGAACATTTAGAGCCAAATTTGGATGCGATCGCGGTCATCATCAGGCAGATTACCATCGTGTCCGAATTCCACTAATAGGAAGGAGGACCGAAGGGATTAGTGTTTCCATACATAGCCCGGAGGAACATTGTCCCATCAAGGCATCTTGGCCAGGACTTGTAAGTTCTCACATGTCTATCTTCTTAAGTAATCTTATTAGTCCATGTGCATTGGCTTATTCTTTGCATGAACAGTTTATTCACGGAATGGTTGCAGCTCTTGATAATCATAGCGTTTGATTGAATGAAGGAGGATGAGCAATAAATTGTAGAAAGAATTTGATATGGATTTTTGGGTGATAATATAAATGTAAATGTATTTTTCTTAATGTTTGAGCAGGAGGTTTGTTAAATATATAGGAAATTTTGATTTTTAAAATTATGGACAATTGTTAGTGTTGGGACTCATATTTCTAATACGTTGGCGTTAAAATAACAATACATATCTGCATGTATTCTTGTTATTAGGAGTCTTCTATGGGCGGTCACCTTATCCTCATGAGTTGTTTTTACACACTCATCGCAGCGGAATCATGACGGTGTGACATTCGTCGGCGATAGGTAACTAGACAGATTCATGTACGCTAATTTCAAATTAATATTCATTTTCTTTTAACCTCTTAGTTTCATTTTACTATTTACATAACATTCAGTTAATTTTTATTACGAGGAGCGAGTAGTAGAGTCTTGAGTCAACAAATGAGCAGCGATAATGTTGATCATGCTTAGCGTATATTATGAAATTTGTTGGCGGTAGGGATCCGCAGTGGATGGGTCTTTAGTTTGGGCTCCCTCTGAATGTTTGTTGATGCATGTGTCCTCCTCCTCCTCGGCTACGGCTGTAGTAGGCTTGTGAGAATACCAATGGGGTGCTGGGGCTGCGCGGTATGGTCGGGCGTGCCCCTGTGGAGTGTCGATAAGTGGAGGGACTTCATGAGGCGGTAGTTACCTGTTGACCGCAAGCAACCGTCTGTGATCGTCGCTTCTCCCTCCATCTTAGTTATTATTTTTAGAATTATTATCTTTTTTTTTGTAATCTCCACTACACTTTTTATATATTAATACATTATATAATACAATATTTTTCATATTTATTTATTGTTTATTTAATTTTTCATTATATATAAAATTAAGAATAATTTAAATTTAATATTATTTATTTTTAATATATTAAAAATTCAATAGATGAAACGAAAATTCATTACTAAAAATTAAAGGAAAAGAATTCTAATTATAATATTATTTATTTTAATATATTAAAAAAATTCAATAAAAATAGAGACGGAATAATTCATTCCGTCTCTATTTTTAGAGACGGAAGGGACATTTCGGTCTCTAAAAATAGAGACGGAACTCAAGATTCCGTCTCTATTTCTAGAAAACGAAGCTTCGATTGAATCTAAAATAGAGACGGAACATTTTGGTCTCTAATTTTTTTAGAGGCCAGAGCGATAGAGACGGAAAATTTCCGTCTCTATTTCTGTCTCTAATTTCAATTAGAGACGGAATTCCGTCTTTATTTTCCGTCTCTATTCTTCAATTTTCTTGTAGTGATATGTCAACGAATGGGAGTGAGCTTCAAGCTCAATAAGAAATATTAATACGGTTTCATGGATCAAAAGGTTTTCGATCATATAACAAATAAGAGATGTTTTTCATCAAAATTGTCTGTTAAAAATAGCTAAAACATTCAAAATTTTCCTTCAAAACATTCTCAAATTCATTTCAAATCGGTTAATATCAAATAGGATCAAAAACGATTTCATACAAATTTTGATTCAAACACTTTCATATCAAAGTCAAAATCAAATATATATTTTCTCTAGTCAACAAAATCAAATGAATTTTGACCATGTGGGACTTTTTCAAATGGATGGCCCCAATACAAATTGTTCTTTTAAGGTAAGAGCGGAGCAGACTACTAGTACTAGTAATCTTTAACCAAAACCCCTAGAGGTTAGGATTCAAATCAATTACATTCACTACCAATGAATGTAAATGTCAACTATTATTCCTGTTGACAAGGGCTGAATAGTGTCAACTATTATTCCCTTTGACAATGGTCGAATAGTGTCCCCTACTATATTTCTTCTTCTTTTTTTCTATACTCCCATAGTACGGTGGTGCATATACTTTTTTAAGCAAACTCAGCATATGGTGGTCTTACACCACGCTTTGTTCCCTTTTTCATTCTTAAAACAATTTGGTGCAACACCACCAACTAGTATTTTATTTTATTTTTTAAAAGAAAGATAGTTAAATCTAAATATGACTTCTTCAAGGTTGATCTAAACTTAAGAAAAATTAGATAATCTACACCAAATAAATCTTGAAAAATAAATAATGAAGATCTTACCTTTCAAGGGTTAGCTATGAAGCCCTAGATATTACGTTCTAAGTCTTTTGGGATTCTAGAACAAGAAAACCACTCCTCGGGAAAGAATGGAAAAAAAAAATTTATTCACTATAATAAGATCTAGGAAAAATCTTATATCTTGAAGGTTTTTCTTCAAACCCTAGTTTATGGAGTTCTATAATCAGAAGAGACTATGTAGAAAGAAACAGAGAATCCAATGAATAATAAAATATTTTTATTATTTTTCTATTTATACCTAGGGTTTCATAGGAGAATTACCCTTATGTCATTCTTTTAATTTTAAAGAAATTTTTCTACCGCACTAAAAATTACAAGGTGTTATAATAAATGTCAACTTACATTTTACTTGGTCAATTTGAAAAATTAGTATCACTTTATCTATTTATGATCTAACTTGGGAGTTCAAAATGAGAGTTATAGTAATCAAAAGATTATTATAGTAATTCTATTATTGTTATAAATGGTCTAGTGATGGAATTCATAGTGAACATAATTATAACCACCTTTTTTAATCAAGTTGATAATTTAATTTAATTTTTTATTTTAAATAAAAGATAAATTATTATGAATCCTTTAGCATGGAGCTCTCGTGTTCTTTGGGCACATCTAATCAACATATATGAAAATTTATAAAGAAAGAAAAACTCCAAAAGAAACTTCATGTCTATTCAAGATTTTCAACTTTACCTCGTTGGAAACTCTAGCATACATTATTCTATTGACTCATAGGATTAAGCTATAAAGACACTATATTTAATGTGCATAGGATAACATTATTTCAATCGAAACCTGAACATGATGATATCAAGAATGCAAATGGATAAAGGTGTACCAAATTTTTGTGGAGGAAAGAAAGTAAATAAGAGAAAAATTATCAATCAATATATGTACGATTGATAGGAGGAGCGTAAGTTCAAACATTGAGTTTATAGGTATCTCTTTTTCTTTTGAAATTTAGGCTACATTTGATTCTTAGAAATTTGAGGAAATATAAGGGAAAAGATAAGAAGAAAGAAAGTATAAAAGAAGGAAAAATATTGAAAATTCAATATATTATTTTACATTTGATGCTTCAAACTTATATTATTTATTTTAATTCCAACAATATAAAGATTAAATAATTTTAAAAAAAAATATGAGTTTTTAAATGATTTATTTATATTTAATTTCTTTGAGATTTTTCATTAGACAACAAAACATAAAAACATCATTTTTTCTTAATATTTTCCTATCCTTAATACTTTTCATAAATCAAACACAACTTTAATATCTAATTTTGGCCAAAATTCTAACAGAAACTCTTCCATGACTTTGTTAGTCATAGAGTCGAAACTTTGTTTTCTTCCATCCTCTCCTTTTTTTTCCACAAAAATGTTCCCTCGTGATAGAGCCTTGATGGATTTCACTTCTACCTAATATTGGCAAGGTTTTATAGGGATAAGGAATATAGATGCCTTTGGTGTTTGTTCATATAATCTTGGCCTTAAACTATTCTACGAAGTGAACGATGCCCCTAAAGTTTATTTCGTAGCTTAAAAATGCCCTTGTCGTCAACAACTTTAACAGATGGACAAACGGGATGTTAACTTTGCTGATGTGGCACTCCTCATATGCGATTTTAGCTTATGTGGCACCTTTGCACATGATTCTTTAAACTCAAACATTGTTTTGACAAAAATGCCTTCATCCCTATCGATTACTGATGAGTACCTTAAATACTCATTTTATCCTGCTGCTTAAGTTTTGGTAGTTTTATGAGATAAAATAAATTGTCCTAATATTTTCTTTTCTCAATTTTGTGATTAGGCTAACCATTGAGGCTTGAAAATAGGCTAAATTGAAGAAGATCGACAAGTCATCATCTTGATCGCCTTAGACATGTGATTCTTTCGCCTACGTGACGTACTTCTATGGCTTCCTCATTGGCATGGCAGATTCTAGACTATGAGAGCTTTCCGTAGACACGAAGATCGCATGATTCGAAATCCAAATGAGCAGATACGACATCACGAAGTGAAGGAAATGTAAAAAGATGAAATTCGGATTAAGCGCGAGTCACTTATGCTTTAGCGTGAGTCCACTCAAGCTATGGCGTGAGTTGGCTTTGATAGTTCCGGTAGCTCTCCATTTCGCCACGTTGTAATGTTAGATCGCCACTACAATAGCGAGTCGAGCCAGTATTTTCAAGCCCATCTCTATTTCTCTTTTAGTTTTTTGACTAATAGAGGAGAAATTAGGGCATTTGACCAGGGTTCGGGACGAGAGGGGGTTTCTCTTGGGCAGAGAAACCCCTAGGGTTTTCCTGAAGCCCTACGACAAAAACTCTCTTTGGGGGAGGAAGAAGATTGAAGAAGAAGAGGAAGATTTGAAGAGGGAATTGAGCATTTCATCTTCCATATCGGCTATTTCTTCTCCTCTTTATGTTTTCTCTCTTTTCTTTGGTTGGATTTCTCCTCTCCATGAACTAATCTCATTTTCTAGGGTTTTGATGAAGTCTAAACAATGAACTATGGTGTTTAGCTTTGATTTGTAATCTTTGATGTTTGGATTTTCTTATATATTGAATGTTCTATTCAATTCCTAATGCTTGTTGATGATTGATCAACATGATTTATGACGTAATTCGAGGTTGAGAAACAATAATTAGGTTAGACCATGAATGGAATGTCATGTTTCACCATATAATAGAGATCTTTGTGGGTTACATGTGGCTTATTAGGTTTCTAATGCTTAATGCATCCTTGGTTAGGAAGGTTTGATGTAGAGATGCATTAAAACCTTTTCTAAGGGTAGATTGTTATTGCTTAAGAAAGAATACAGGGCTTAGGCGAAATCCGCTAGTAATATATGGTTTGATTGTCTTTGGGACCAAATTGAACCTCACCATAGGAATTTATTAAATAAAATAAAAATCCTATGCTTTCTTATAATTACATTTTCACTTTGTATGTTTTAGACTTTAGTTTATGATTCCTCTAGTTTGGTGTGTTTTCCATTTAAACTTCACCTTTGTGTAAATCCAAATAAAGTTATGACTATTCTACTTTCGATAGTTAGTAACTTAATCCTCGTGGGACGATACTCTTCTTTATCATTTTATTGTAAGGAGACACATGCATGGCATGGAAATCGGCGTACACATTTTATATATAGCACATTTTGAGCTTATCAATCACCTTCTTCTTGTTCACTCTAGTCTCCCCACATTCGTTCATCAGGTAACTCAATCTGAAAAAGAGGCCACGTTTTCATTTCCCATACATTTGTTTGATTGGAAAACTCTAGAATGGAAAAGAAATCAAAATTTTTGTGTGTCGAAAATCCAGTAGAACCTACATATTCATTTTCCATTATGTTTGGTTTCTAAAAAAATGTAGGAAATGGAAAATATAGAAATTTGAATTTGGATTAGTTGAGAGTCATTTTCTATGTAAAGGCAACATGTTGTGAAACATGAGATTTTGAATTTGAAACTTTGCCAAGTATTCTCAATACTCAGAATTTAGTAGGATTGAAAATTTGTTTTGAAGTAATGAAAACCCTAAATTTATTTAAAACTACGTAAGTCTTAAATCGAGAACCAAAATAGAAATCACAGGCATCCTCTCACCGTCTTTAAGGTTTAGGGTTCCTAATTTTGGAGACAGAATCAAGAACACGAGAAAACCTCGATAGCAATACACCCAAAGAACAAAATAAAAAAAGAAAAATGCCGAGAAAAGAGACATACAACAACTAAAACATGAGAAAAACCCAACAAATTATGTATAAATTCAAACCTTAAAACCCAACAAAATCTCCAGTAGTTGAATCCTCAACAACTTGAACAAACTTAGAAGGCCAAAACTTGAAAAAACAAATTCAGACCCAGAAAATGATTTGAAAAAATAAAACAACCTTGAGAAGCTGTGGAAATAAGGTAGGGACGAAGAGAAGCGAGGAAGGAAAGTTTTCACCTTTTGTAATATCTGAAATCTTGAGATATAAGAGGAAGTATGGGTCGATGGTAGGAACAAAAACACAAAAAAAAAAACATTAAATGGTCCATGGACATTTCTGGAAATTTTAAATTTGTCAAAGTTGCCAGCAAAGAATATTGAGACTTTATCTCAAAGCAAAAGATGAAGGAGACGTTTTCTCCAAGTCAAGACATGGCAAAGGACATAGGCAATTATTTGAATGGTGGAAAGTCACTTAGGGAGCATAAATACCTATAAAAGGGAATCAAAGCATCAAAGAAGGAGATGATCATCAACCAAGAATCAAAATCGAGTAAGATCATTTCAATATTATTACTCTTGGTAGTGCTTTTCTACTCCAGCGGGCTGGAAAACTACTTTGGGTCGTAGGCGATGCAATAGAGCCTATATGATCGTAACACACGAAAGGGAGTAATCTAGCAAGGGGTGTACCGGCTGCCTCTCCGATGCCTAAGTCAGTTTCTTTCTTATGACAGGGAAAGAGATTAACTGTTGATGGTTTCGTGATTGCGTACCTTTCTTGGGTGGAATTCCTTGGTATTTATTGTGGGTGATCACAATGACTTTCCTTATCAAACGGAGATATGGCGTCTTCCTAATTGGGTAGGGAATCTCCTCTTCCTTATCGCTAACTAAATATTAAAGGATAATTAGGGAGCCGTAATCGTGGGGGATCCTTCTTCCCTTAATGAGTAGATTTTGGATCATGGAGATGGAGTGCTTTCCTTTTCTTACATCTGGCCCCGGTGGATGAGAGGATTATCCGTCCACTGTCCAGGCCCACTAAGCTTAGTTTATTACAGGCCTTTGGGCTTCACGCGCTGGAATAATCAGGACGTCATCATGGGTCGGGTCCCCACGTGAGGCTCTATTTCCAGCCCTATGGAGGATGCCAACCCGCTTTAAGCTTTACTGATGGTTCGTTCCCTAGGCCTGTGTCTTGAGCCTATGCAAACTGATTTTTTAGGCACTATCAGTTGCCTCCCAGCCCTTGGCCGAAGCAAGCTTGGGCAAGGGCTGAATCGTTTCTTAGATCGAGCATCGAATTCCACATGGCCGAACAGGGTTTGTTGGTCTAGGCTTATCTTCGTCAATCGCATCACGATAATGATGGCTTTTCTCAATTCTCGCGCCAATTTTGGCTGACGTTTCCAGTGTTTTTGAAGAGTACCACATGATCATTTGCGAAGCGTATTCCTTGCTTCAAACCTTTTACTCTGTGGTCTTGAGGATTTTCTTTCTGAATTTTCTTGACAATATTTCAGGGAAGCGCTCTCGATGCTTTTCGTCATTCTATCTCGCTTGGGGTCGTCTCTTTTGTTTTCTTCCTGGTTGGAGTGCGTCTTTTCTTAACCTTTTTGTTTACGCCTTAGCATTACGGATTAAAGTGGGACCCTGGTGGTCACTGTTTTTCTCATCTTATACTTGCCCAATCATGCGTACTTCTTCTGGGCCGCATTGTTTTTTTGTTCTCCGTATAAGGGGAAGGCCCGTTGAGTGCAAAGGGCAAGTCGGACCAGCGGTGAATGAGTGTCTTAGCCATGGTAAATAAAGCCACTCAACGGCCAGATCATCCATCCCGTTTGTAGGCAAAGGGAAAGATTAGTGAGATTAGGTACCCTAGTCTTTAAATATTTGAGGGTTGCCATGAAGTATACGGATGTCGTGGGTCCTAGTCGGTCGAAACCCCTTTATGGAAAAAACCTTAGTTACCGTATTTATGGACCCCTCTTGCGTTCGAGATGCAGTGCCGAATCTTCTCACCTCCTACATCGTCCAAAATCCCAAGATGGTCTACTTCTTTAAAGCGGCCTTCGAAAACAGTCTCCGTTTTCCCCTGCACACCTTTATCAAGAACGTCTTACTGCACTTCAATGTTTTCCCGTCCCAACTTTCTCCCAATTTCTAGGGTGTTTGAATTACCGACATACGGTGCCGTTTTAGGAGACGAGGAGCCTCGGGGTTCCCGACATAGCTCGATGTTGAACTTCTTTAATTAGTGAAAGAAGGCCATGAAGAGCTTTTTGTATATTTCCAAATGGTCCGATTCCGATGCGATCATTTACGATCTTCCATCCTCCCTCGAGCGAAGGAGGCGTTATTTCTTTATTGGAAGTCGTGGCGGGAGTCCTGACCACGCTAGCCAGAGAGGGATACGGCTTGGCATTCTAACGGTATGGGTGCGGCAAGAATGCAGGTGAGTTTGGAAAAGTCAAGGTGCTAGTCGGGGCTAGCTTTTACAGGTTATGAGGCATTCTTAACTTTGCTTTGGTTGTGTTGCCTTCAAGTATCTGTCTTGACCTCGATTCGAGATAAAAGGGTGTAGACGACGAGTTGGCCAAGTGTTTCCCACGGGTGTACTCTGAGTTGATTAGATCAAATATTCCCGGGCCTTCTTGTGGGAGCCCCTCTCGACCCTCTACTTTGAGGCCCTCTCTGCCCTCTGCTATAAAGCCTTCTCGTGAGGGGCCTGTTTGAAGTGAGAACCCGCTCAGGGAAGAGCTTGAAGCTGAGTTAGTCATTAGCGAAAGAAGAAGAGAGAAGCATTAAAGCTGGCTTGGCTCAGGAGCGACCTCGCGATTAGTTAAGATCCTAAGGTTGGGAGCATCTTCTCGTCGTCAGGCGCGAAGAGTGGGGGTCATCGGCTAGAGTCGGCGAGAGGTCGGGCGCCTCCTCCATGGCGGAATTTCGGGCGACCCGGAGTGAAAATCCTCGGGGAGGAGCACCGAACCTCCTTTGGAAGTCCTACCCATTTGTTATAGTCCCCGGTGCAAAACTCAAGCTCCACTCCTACATTATTTGGAGGAAGAGGGAAGGGATTGCTTCGGGCGAGGACGGGACTTGCCTTTACTAATTCGAAGCTTACCGCCGGGGCTGTATCGTCCATTCTATGGGACTCTGACCTCAAGAGGGCGGATGTTATGTCTGTTGAGGAGGCTCTAGCCTTGTCGCCGGGAGCGGCCGAGTCTTGTCGGACGCCTTTGTTTTTCGTCTTATCGTTGATTTTTTGATTATCCGCACCTTTATCACCGTTTACTGCAGTGGGTACACCTCGTGAAAGCTGGCGAAGAGGGCTTATTTTTGAGGTGCCTTGAGGCGTTAGAAGCGTATCGCGAGGTGCCTCCACGACCTCGGAGCGTTGCTACTTGAGCTCGAGGTCACGACCTTGACCAAGGATGTGCAGAAGCATAAGATCCGACTGAAGAATAGGAAAGAAAGGCTCGACATGGTGAGGCTGCCGCTCCTACGAGCTCTGAATGGTCAAGGATGTTTGCAAATTTCCAGGGCGAGCTAAAGCGTCCAAAGGAGTGAAATGCGGATAGTTAGGGTTAAGCAACGGGCGAGCGAGGGGAAGAGCTGCTTGGAGTGGCTAAGGGGCGGTACCGTCTCAAGAACCACGACAGCGGGCCAGATTACGCGAGAAGTCGCTGAGGCCGAGAGCACCATGGGGCGCCTAAACGAAGAATGCCACGGGCTTCGTGATGATCTCTAAAGGCAACAGGCCTTGGTTAGTCGAAAGAATGCCACCATGGGGCACCTGAACGAAGAATGCCACGCTCTTTTGAACTTTGAGCGACGTGGCTCTTCGAGCTCCTGGGTTCTTATTGAACTGATCTACGTGGCTCTTGACGAACTGAGCTACTAGGCTCTTATCGAACTGAGTTACTGGGCTCTTATTGAACTGAGTTACATTGCTCTTAACGAACTGAGCTACTAGGCTCTTGTCGAATTGAGCTACGTGGCTCTTAGCAAACTAAGCTCCATGGCTCTTTTGAACTATGAGCTACGTGGCTCCTTTGGACTCTGAGATACATGGTTGTTTAACATCTGAGCTCCTAGGTTCTCACTGAGGTCAAGGCTACACGGCCTGTTGAGCTGCTAGGCTCTTAAAAACTAAGCTCCACAACTCTTTTGAACTGAGCTACATGGCTCTTTTGAACTAAGCTACATGGCTCCTTTAGGATTTGAGCTACGTGGCTCTTTAATGATCGAGCTCACGGTTTCTTATTAGGCGATCTCGTGGCTCTTGGCGCGAATAGACTCTTTGGGGCTCTTTGACCAGGGCTACATGGCTCCTTCGGGGCTTTGAGTTCGTGGCTCTTTAATATCAGAGCACGGGTTCTTATTAAAGGCGAGGCTCGTGGATGGGCGAAACTCTGCCCAGGCTCTTGTCAGTTGAGGCTACACATGGCTCCTTCGGGCTGGAGCTACGTGACTCTTTAATATGGGAGGCTCCTGAGTTATTGTTAGACATGCTCGTGGCTCTTAACCGAACTAAACGCTACTAGGCTCTTGTCGGGCGAAATTTCACATGGCTCTTAACAAGGCGGGCTCTTTGGGCTCCTTTGAACTTTAAGGTTATGTAGCTGCTGGGTATTTGCATGAAAGCTCCTTTCCGGCATCTAAGCTACGTGGCTCTTTAATATACGAGATCCTGAGATTTTATTGGTGAGCTCGTGGCTTTTTGAACCCTCGAGAGCTGTTTTTAAGTCTTCCCTTCCCTTAGGAAAGTGTGGCGTAGTTTTAATGTCGATTACATGGAGAATCAGAATGAACTACATGACTTCCCAAGGTGTTAGAACTGTTTATAAAATAATCGCCTTCCTTCGAGGGTGTATGTTATAAGCCGCTCCCATTTTCCTTCCTACCTTCTCCAGCGTCAGAGTTCGAACCTGATGAAGTTTTAGGGTTTGATTGCCACTGCGCGAAATTTGTTTGGTGGTCATAGGCCGACGTTTGTGGTTTCGTTGTTCTGCCATTTGTTGGAGTTGTGTTGTTCCCTAGTCCTGCCATTTGTTAGAGTTGTGTTTTCCCTAGTCTTGCCATTTGTTGGGGTTGTATTTTGCTCCCATCCAGACCATTGATGGAGTTAGGTGAGGAACACCAAGATTTGGAGAACAGCGTGTTGAATGCTAGAATCCACTTTTGTTATGCTATACCTCTCCTCCCACATCTTTCTCTTTCTGCTTCCTTCTGCTCTTGTCGTTTTTACTGGAATTGATGTTTCTTGATTGTAATTTTCGAAGGATGCTCTGAGGAAAGTGGTTTGCTAAATTATGGTGTTACCGGGAATATAGAGAGCGGTTTTGCTGATTATAATTTTCGGGAATATAGAGAGCGGTTTTGTTGATTGTAATTTTCGGGAATAACTGTAATTCTATGAAATAAAAGTACAATCCTTTGAAAACACATATACTTGTCTTATGTTTCATGTAACCTTCCAGGCTCTTAGTGCGTCGTTTCTAATAAACCGAGCTCCTTAGTTCTTTCTTTATGATTTACGAGAGTAGGTAGGTCGAAAACAAACAAAAAAAGTTATTTGAACCAAAGTAGAACTATTGTGCTTTATTAATAGATACAATCTGAGGTTTATGGGTAAAACTGCTTGAGGTGCTCGGCATTCCAGGAGTAATGCAAGGTCTTTCCCTCTTCCGTTTGGAGCTCATAGTTGTCAGGTCGGATTATCCGTGATACTATAAAGGGTCCCTCTGGAGTTGGTCGCGATTTCCGTAGTGGGTCTTTCCTTGGCGCGGGAGTTTCTTAGTACTATGGTCATCGGGCTTGCGCTGTGAGGCGACAGATCCATAGTACCTTCCTTTGTTTTTCGTTGGTAGTCTTCCAGCGCGTTTGAGGAGAGCACCTCCTCGCTTCTCCTCAGGAGATCAAGGTTTAAAGCGAAGGGACTCCTCGATGTCTTTCGAGGATTTTCGAACTCCACCTAGGTGACTTGAGGCCCGACCTCGACAAAGGTACGCCTCATCGATTGAAACTGCCAAGGCGAATAGAGTTTCTCTAGTTGGGACAACGTGTAGTTATGCGCCATGGTACCTCGAGGAGGCATTCTGCCCATTTTCCGCTGAGTTTTCTGGCTTAGTCTTCAATGTTGCCTTGAGAGTCCTTATGGTGACTTACGCGTCGGATTGGACTCTCTGACGGATGAAATTTGAGGGCCCGGCGAATAGTAATTCTTGATTGCGAGCTCGGCACAAAATTTTTTGAATTTCCTAGTTGTCAAGCTTGCTTTCCATTTACGGTGCTTTTGAATCCGAACATGAATTATGGATTGCCAAACAAAGTTGCGTACCTTTTGCTCGGTGATTGTTGCCCATGGCTCGGCCTCTGCCCATTTGGTGAAGTAGTCCACTCCTATAATGACGAATTTGCATTGACCTCTCTTCCAGTAGGGCGAGGGCCAGGAAACATGTATCTAATCCCCATTGCTAAAGGCCGGGGGCTTATGATTGGGAGTGAGTGGCTCCTTATAGATGGGAGATCTTAGCATGTTCTTGGCCAGTTTTGCATCTTGTTGGTTACATGGCGTCTTTGAGCATCCCCAGGCCCGATAATACCCTTGGCAGGGTTTTTCCTGCAAATTCGAGCTCGATATAGTTATGTGGATGCCTTCGTGTACCTCTCTAAGTATGTAGTCGGCATCTTCCTTTCCTACGCGTTTGAGGAGGGGTGCAGAAAAGCCTCGTTTGTAAAGGGTTCCTCGTAAAAGAACAAATCTGACTTATCTGGCTCTCAGTTTAGATGCCTCCTTCGGATCACTCGGTAGTGTACCGTTCAACAGATAGTCCCAAATGGGGTCCATCCAGCGCGGTCATTACTAGGAGGACTTCGTCGCTATTGACGTTTACTGAAGGTTCCATGAAGTGCTTTCAGCCAGGTACGTCATCCCGAGTCTTCGCTGCATTATGGATTTGCTGGCTTGCTGGGGCGTGCGCGTGAATTCTCCGTTCTTGGGGCATGACTGACCTGAACTTGTATGAATTTTTTGAGCAGTTCGCGTACCTTTTTGAGGTAAATGATCATTTTTCACCTAGAGCCGTAGGAGTCCTCTATCTGCCGCACCAGTGGAATTGCTGCATTACCTGCAGTTTGATCAGCCTCCATGGAGTGGGCAAGGTTAAGCTTGACGATAAGCGAACTGTACTCACGACCGTTATTAAGAGGCCTAGAACCCGAATCTGAGTGCATATTCCACGTCAATTCCATCCGTGGAGGTCATATTCAAACCTGCACCACTTCCTTGGGCATTGGCGGCCCCATCTATAGACAACCTCTAGATGGGAGGCGGGCATGGGAGATGGGAGGAGTTTTGATAGGCTATCGAGAGTGAATTCCATGATGAAATTTACTGACACTAGCCCACATCATTTGTTCTTGGCTTGGCCACCTGTGTCGAACTCACTCAGCTCTATGGCCCATTTTACCAATCTTCTTGAGGTTTCTAGTTTATGCAATATTTGCTTCATTGGGTGTTCTATCGAATCTCGATGGTGTGAGCTTGGAAGTATGGTCGAAGTCTTCTAGCGGTGGTCACCAATGCTAGAACTAGCTTCTCCATCTTCGGATACCTTTCCTCCACCGCCCCTCTCGAGGCTCGGGCGCCAATGGAAGCCAGAAGCGCTCGGCTTTATCGCTCTCGGCCGGGGTGGAACTGGTCGAGGAAATCGGAAGCGGCTCGTGGGCGTGGGGGGTTTTCCCTCGTGGGGCTTACCGAACGGGGGGCAGAGTAGGTTCTAGCGGCGGAACGCCTCTTCACAGTGGTCATCCAGAGTGGGAAGGGCCTTTTTCGAACTTGAAGAAGAGTGACACTTGTCAGCGCTGGATACGGACACAAGCGACTCGGCCGCAGTATTATTCTCCGTCAGTATTTGAATTTATTAGTGTTTGAGGGTGGTTGCATGTCGAGCACAACTTTTATTGTGTCTGGATTTGCCTCTATTCTACAACCGTCGACTATGAAACCCAAGAATTTCCCTACGGAGACTTCTAAAGCACACTTGGTTGGGTTTAACTTCATCTTGTAGTCATAGGGACTGGGCAGTCCCGGCTGGGTGGTCTCGTGGAGCTCGACCCGGCCCGACTTCACCCGACATGTCATCTATGTATACCTCCATGGATGCGCCTATCTGTTTCTGGAACATCTTGTTTACTAACCTCTGATAGGTGGCCCCCACGTTCTTCAACCCAAAATGCATCACATGATAGCAATACGTCCCCTGTCTAGTCATGAAGGAGGTCTTCTCCTGGCAGCTAGGGTCCATCCTGATCTAATTGTAGCTCGAGAAAGCGTCCATAAAGTTGAGGCGCTCGTGGCCAGCAGTGGCGTCCACTATGAGGTTGATCGGTAGGAAAGGCATCATTGACGAGCTTCGGTTATATGATGAGATTAATGCAGTCGCAACTTACCATTTGCCTTCTTGACAAGGACCACATTAGCCAACCAATCGGGATAATCTACTTCTCGGATAGCTCGGGCTTTGAGGAGTTTGTTGACCTCCTCGTTGATCGCCTTTTGCCTTTCTGGGGCGAAACTTCTTCTTTTCTATTTGATGGGTTTGAAGGAGGGGGTGACATTCAACACTTAGGTGATAAGCTAGCGGGTTAATTTCTCCCGCATCCTCTTGCTTCAGTGAATAGCACCACATATTTCTTTAAGAGCGGATGGGAGTCTTTACGACCGTCTCGACCAATTTAAAGGCTGATATGGGCGAGGTGTTCTAATTTGGTCATCAAGTTATCTCAGGTTCGACTCTTTTAGGGGCATGAGTTGGGTGTGTATTTAAATTCATCTCTCATGTCGAGCTCATCCATGTGGATGCTGTTAACCGCTTTCTGTTTCATTGATGTCAAGTAGCACTCCTTGGTACGCGGTCTCTCGAACCATTCCTCACTCCATTCTCGTAGAAATTTGACAACCATATGATAGGCGGGAAGGGACGGCCATATAGCATTGAGAGGCTTGCCCGGGCGTGTAACATGTTGTATGTCGATGGGCATCCACTATCAGGGAATTTATCGTCGTTGTGGCACGGCATGGGGTCTCCCAAAGTGGTACGAGTTATCGCCGACCTTGGGGAGTAGTTCTCTCCGGAGGAATCGGTAAGTGAGTGCCCTAGGTTCCAACTTCTCCTTACGTGCCCATTTTGTCAAGCGTAATGCGAATGATATGAGTCAGCTCTGGGTGCTCGATCAAGACCTATGGCCCATTTTATTATACAACGGCCCTTATTACGACGGTCGTGTCCTTGAGGATATTGCGGCTGCTACATGTCAAAATGCGAGAGGTTATGGTGGTATCAGGCCCGAGGGAGCTTGGACCTTTGCTGTACCTCCGGTGTCTCCCACGATCGATCTTTGCGTGGGTGAGCCTTTATTCCTTGTCGTTAGATTACCTTTGACGAATCCGGAAATCACATTGATCTCTCGGGATTCTTGTCTTGGTGAAATTTGTGACGGAGTAATTGGAGGTGCACAGTTGAATCTTCTAGAGCCGTAATATACTTGGCGAATGCATGTCGGATTAGGAATTTGATTTCTTTCTTCAACTGAATACAATCATCTGATCGATGCCCATGATCTCTGTGGAACTTGTAGTACTTGGTTGTGTCTCTTTTTGCTGGGTCCGTCCTCATCTGAGATGGCTATCTTAAAAACTTCTCATGCTACACCTCATATAGGACTTGGGAACAGTAAGTGCGTCGGGAGTGAAGCTGGCGAGGGGCGGGTGCGTGGCTGGCCCCGGGTGGGTGGTTGAGCGGTCACGACGTTACCTCTTCTCTTTTGGAGATCGGTCTTTGCTCCTCTCTCTGTCCCTCCGTGCAGATCTGTCTCGGTCTCTTCGTCTTCTAGGGGCTTGGTCTCGTTTTTTCTCGTCCTTGCTTTTCTCCTTTTGGGGCGGAGAAGAGCCTCCAGCAAACATAAAGGGCCTCCTCGATCGTTGATGTTGTGTGTACCTTTGTGACACCTGACCATGCACGAGGAGGACTGCCGGGAATGGAGAACATTAGGTCTTTGGGCCTTATGCTAACCGGCGATAAAGGTGGTGATGGCGGGAGCTTTCATTTTGGAATGTCTACCACCCTCGACTCCCGAGTTGAACCTACGGGCGTAGGACCTCGGGTTTTCTTGTGGGCCTTGGCTGCAGTTATGTGAGTATTAGCTCGGCAGGTAAATCCGGGCTTTGATGAAGTGGGACACGAAAGCGATGAAGAGTTCTTTGAAGGATGAGATCGAAATTTGGCGGGCTGTTGGGCCATGCCAAAGCGAGCTAAGCGTGATAGCAAAGGCTGCACGCATCTCACGAGGTCTTAATGTGTCCATGGCTCCATCTGATTCTTGTAAATGTTGAGGTGGTCTACGGGGTCTTTCGTTCCGTCGAAAGCTTCAATCTACGACATTATGAACTTGTTGGGAGAGGGAAGTACAGAACCTCGGCCATGAACGGGGATTCCGTCTGTTGTAATAAAGCATCCATTAATACTAAGGTCGGCCGCTACGACACCCTTTGTAGTGAGTGAGTTCTTCTTTGGATGCCTCTGAAACGCTGTTCCCAAGATTGGGCTCCCCTTTCAGGTTAGTGGGGGACTAGATTGTTGCCGCCGTGCGTTTCTTACTGTGCACACTCCCGAGTAAGTAGTGGGTCACGGTAGGTTTGTAAAGGTCATGCTCCACTGATGCATCTATTTCCTCATACCTCCGTCCAGCGTCTCGAGAAGGGGACTGGGGTGTTGCCGTCGTCCTGGAGATGGTGTCGCGGCCTTACGGGGCCTATTGGCCTCCGTGGGCGTGCATTTTTATGCAGTGAGTTATGACTCCGCCCAGCAAGCGATTGTGAGCCCAGTGCCTCCATCTTGTTGCCAAGGGCGTGAAGAGCTCCGAGAGCGTCCCCGGTTTTTCTGCTATCAACGTCGTTCTATTGGTCTTGCGTCCTCGGAGGGTTGGTGTGACTCCTACTCATGTTTCGAGTCAATTCCATCAGTCATTGAGAAATCAATTGATTTGTAAGGAACGATGCGTCCCATGGAAACGGCGCTGCATCTGTCAATTAACTTTTCTATGGCGGGCAAGGAAACTAGCTGAGTCGTTAGGTCGATCTGTCGAGGCTTTGTACAATCGCTGACTGCGCCGAGGGTAGTCCGGCCCGAGTGTGTCGTGCGCCTTTCGATGCCTAAGTCGATTTCTTTCTTATGACGGGGAAAGAGATTAGTGTCGTTATTTTCGTGATTCTGCATTACCTTTCTTGGTGGAATTGCTTAGTATTTATCGTAGGTGATCATTTGGCTTTCCTGTCGACAGGTGATACGGCATCTTCCCCCAGTGGGTAGGGAATCTCCCTCTTCATATAAGCTAGCCCAGATACTAAAAAGGATAATTAGGAACATAATCGTGGGGATCCTTCTTTATAATGAGGTAGATAATATCGGTCGAGGAGATGGAGTGCCTTCGCACTCTTCACGTCTGGCCCAGGTGGACGGAAGATTATCCCGTCACCCTATCGGAGTCCCAGCGAACTTAGTTTCGACCCCGGGACTTGCGCCTTTGGAGTAATCGAGGACATCATCGTGCGGGTCCCGAGAGCTCTGCGCGACCACACACGAAGGGCGACCCACTTTAGCTTCTTGATGGTTCGTTCACTGGGCTGCGTCTTGGGCCTATACCAAGTGATTTTTCTTTTCATCTAACTTCTAAATTAAACAACTTTCATTTTAAGATTCTTAGCTTGATTTTATATGTTTTTCTTTCCAAGCATTTTATTTACTTCAAGCTTTCTTACTTCAACATTTTGATTTTTAGTCTAATTACATAATGAAATCTGCTATTTTTCCAACTAGTCTGTTAAGTTTTCTCTTATCTTTCAATTCAATCTATGTAATCTAATTTTAAATGTATTTTTCCACTTAGATTCTAGAGAACTGTCAATGGGAACTATGGAATTTTTTGCTTTGATTAGAAGTTAGATTTCGGAAGTTTTTAGTTCATAAATACTATAATTTCTATACTTGTACATTCACCAATTCCACAGCTTTTTGTATATTCTAGCTGAATTCCACTATAAAAATCCACCCAAACGATGATTATTAGCTGATCATTATCTTTTAGCTAACAAATATAACTTTTATGTTTCAATTTACAATTATTTAAAAGACTCAATAGATCATTTGGAGGATGATTTATGACTTTTCTTTTATCAAAAATGTTTTGGGAGGAAAACATCTTTGACTGACTCACAAACTCTTAAAATAATCATATTTATAAGTCTAGTGACATGTCTCATCAAGTTATAAATGTGTTATGGTGATTTTTGAATCTCACACGAAACATACAAAATACAAGCGTGCGGGCATGCCATGAAATTAAAGTGTTTCCAAACTGAAATAGCTCATATCAAACTTCTAATCATACTATGTAGGCTCCCTGATTCCCTTGACAATTCCCTAGAATCAAGGTAAGCTTATTTGGAATGGAATAATGCAATAATTAAATCTTGAAGAAAATGTTAGATTTCCCACTAGAAATGAATGAGAATAACACGATTATGAGGAGTCCCACCCCTTCATCTCTTGATTAGGTCCCACTCATGGAAATGCTTTGATACAGCGCGGTCCCAGCTTTACGCCCTTTCTTCCCGCCTCCATGAGCTCGAACCCCACGACCCAGGGACTCTTGTAGAAGTGGGGGCACTCTCACTACGACCTGAGTCCCACGATAAAAGGCTCCTTTTGGCCAGCGGAGACTAAGCCTCTTGGGGTCCCGCTCATGGAATGCTGTTTCGTAGCTCGGAGTTGGTAGTGAGTGCTCCCCATTTGCTAAAAAAAAAAAAAAAAGGTCCTTTTCTTGCATGGAGTTCGAGCTCTCCTGAGCCCAAAAGCGTGGGGTTTGCCTCTTTGTCCTATGAGAAATTAAGAACCCACTGTGAGAGACCTAATCGCGCCTTTTACATTGTAGGGTCCCCACCCTTCATCTCTCTTTGAGTGGAGTCCCCTCATAGATGCCCCATTACGACGAGTCCCAAGCGTCTTTTCTTTCGCCTCATGAGAGGCTCGAGCCGCGGCCCGGCCAGGCTGCATAGAAGTGGGGGCACTCTCACTACTAGCGAGCTAGTAGCTCGGTTGGTAGTAGTGCTCCCCGCTATAAGGGCTCCTTTTGGGTCAGATCAGATTGGGCTGCCGTGGAGAAAGGAAGCGAAACTTGGGTTAGGCTGCCGTAACATTCTATGGTGGGGACGCTGAAGGACCTGCACGATCTTGAGTGCTGGACTTAACTAGAACTTGGAAATAAAGTGCTGATTTCTAAAATAAACATTGGATTTCATTGTGAAATAACCTTTGTGTTGAAATTTTGATATAAACTTTGATAAATCCTAGGAAATAGAATCACTTTGAAATTGCTAAGATCTTATTAGCTAGGATTCTTTGAAATATATTGATATTGAGTCAATTGAATTGTTGATTTGTTTAATGATTGATTGGTTATTGACCTGATTTTTCTTCTTTTGCTCTTTTTATAGATGTAGACAACTCTAAGTCCCTATTTCTCCACTCTCTGCACTTTCTAAAGTAATTGTCCATGTCTTCCATTAAGGAATCTTGTTCCTCAAGAACTCACACACGTCTCCGTTATGGAGGTTTGTTGCTCAAGAATTCTTTCATGTCTCCATTATGGAGACTTGTTCCTCAATAATATTTCATATCAGCACATAACTTTCCAACTTCTCTGTCATCTCTGATAAAGCTTAGTTTGACTTCCAAAAAATTTTAAAATTTTTCAGAAATACCCCTAGACTTCTCATGGGGCTTGTGCAAATAGATCTGGCCCTTTCTATACGGACTATTATTCACTTGAGCTTGGGCTTGGGCTAACCCCACCTCTTGGATCGGGCCAATTTCAGATTTGGATCTGAACAATTGTTCAGCATACATTGTGGCCCGCGAGCCATATTGTATGTATTTAAAGCCCCAAAAATCTTCTTACAGGCTTAATTTCAACCATGAGACAAAATTCAACTTTCAACTCACGGTGTGGAGTTATGATTTGCAGAACAAGTGATTGAATCAAATAAAGGAAGCAACTATTTGTTCCCCAAGAAAAATTCCGCCAATCATCAAGTTTAAATCTCAACTTTTGTTTTCCTCCCACTTTAAAGGATATTGTCCTCAAGAATAACATCGGTTCTTACCAAATGATTTTAGAAGTAATATATAATATTTTCTAAATTAAATAATTTTGAAAACTTTTAATTTTTCTTTGAGAAAAGTATGTATCACATTACCGATTTGGAAATAAAAATAAAAAAAAAAAGTAGGAATAATGGAAAATACATGGTTCATAAGTAAAAAATAAAAATTGACTTTCAAGTGGTGGTACTACCCTAACTATAGGTACTACTTTATATAATTGGTTATGGTGACACCTCCCATCGATTAAAATGGCGTACCTTTACCTAAAACCAATTATTTTTATTGACATGTTATGAGTAATGTATTTCATTTAAATGCATATGCTTTTATTTTGAATAGGTAGTTTGATGCGTGGCACTCTTTATAATATTCGAGGGGTTGCTTATGGAGGCTTATATGTAAACTAATTAAGCTACTTGCATGAGCTAATCGGGCTTGATTCTTAGATTACTCGGTCGGCACAGATTTAATCGAGTCGTCAGTACCTTATCTCGATCGAGTTAAATTATCATGAATACTCGACTCAAGTGCTCGAAGATGTAATTGAATTGATTTTGAGTCCTAGTTTGAATATAATTACTTATTAATTTTTTAAATGATTAGAGTTTTATGGAATCGAATTCGAATAGCTCAACTATTTTCGAATCGATCGAGTTTCGAAGATATGAAAAAAAGCTCGATTAAATTCGAGTTTCAAGTATTTTAATCAAATTGAGTTCGATCTTCGAGTATTTTAATCGAGTCAACCACCCCTTACCCATTAAAATCCAATCACGTGAATCTTAGCCTAGCCATTTCAGCATCCGATACATTCTTCATTTGTTGTCTCATGTTTCTGTGCCTGCTTGGCTACTGTGTCGTGCTTCTGGCTTTGCTGGAAATGGCATGGGCTTTGGAAACATCTTTTATTTTTGATAGAATATAATATATATGTTCTTGCTTGATTTACAATTTTGGTGGTTTCTCATTGTGTCGATGTCGCATCATGCCTCAAAGTAGATAAAGACGCCTTATAAAAAAATAAAATAAAAAAACATGAAAGTCTGCCCCAACAGACGTCTTAAGACTTAGAATTTTGCTCCATAAAATGGCCTTAAGCCAGAGTTGTGAATTGCATAAATCTTAATGATAATCTTTTAAAGATTAGTTTTAATAGATAGAATAATTTTTAAGCTTAAGTATCAACGTAATTTGATATGGAAACGATATAGGGATCATATCATTGCACATAATTTGATATGGAAAGCGATATAGGATCGTATAAATTCGCATCCTTAAATCGGGCTTTTATGAACTCCATTTCAGGCTACCCTCTCTCAAGCACACCATATAACCATTTCCCACTACTACCTTAATGAAGTTCAAGTAGCAATAGACTAGATTTTTAAAAACTTTAAACCATAACAAGCTTGAAAACTATTCTTGATAATAGTTTTTTAAAATATAAAGAATATTATTTTGATATTCTCTGAAAACTTTTCTTATTCTCGGAGTTTTGGGCATGTTTGATTATCATTTTTTTAAATTATTCTTGAAAACATTTTATTAAAACAATAAAAACATTATTTTGGTGTTATTTGAAACGGTTCTTGCTCTTTTCATCAAGTATTTTCTATGTTTTTCAAAAAAAAAAAAACTAAAACCAAACAAGTTTCCTCTATTTCCTTATTCTCCTTATTTCGATTTTCAAAGCAGGTAACCAAACATACCCTAATTTCTCATTTTTCCCCCTTCTAATTCCTCTATTATTACACTTACATTTATTTCATTACACCCAAGTTCTAAGCCCTCTTATTTGGTTAGTAAATTGGGACCACTGAGAAACAACCACTGCCCATTATTTAGCTCATGGCTACCATAGAATGCAAAATTGGGGAAGAGAAGACATAAAGAAAGGAAAGAATATTTTTGTACGTACAGACAGTTCCCTAATAAATGGAAAATCAATTAAGGAGATTCAAAGTCTGTACGTACATGTGCTGCAGTCCTGCCAGATTCAAAAGGTAATTTATTTGAGTTTGTACAGAAATAAATTGTTTAGGAGAAAAAAAAGAATTAAAATGAGTACTGCACCGATAAAATTTTCAAACTAGATCATAATCTGCGGCGTTGGAAAGCGGATTTATTAGGCTCTGCGATAGAAGCAGCACAGCGGCTGCATTTGAATTTCGCAATTGCGTCGTTGAAACGCGGCGGCTTTTGGATTAATGCAATTATCGTGAATTCTGGCAAACATTCGAGTGGTCAAATGCCATGCGATACGAACGGCGGCAGATGGCTAATTCAAAGGCGGTGTCCCGGCAGCGGCGCAGTGGGTGTACTTATCTGACCGGGCTAGAGGCATTTTTCCACGAGGAGTTTTTGTACGGAAATAAGCCCATTTGGGAAAAAAAAAAAAGAAATTAAAATAATCTTGCATCGAAAAAATTTTCCAAACTAGATCATAATGCCGGCGTTGAGAGGCAGGCGGTTATTAGATACCTTGATGGCAACACCAGCGACGGCATTTGAATTTGCGCTAATTGTACGTTGAGCAGCTGGCGGCTTTTGGATAATGCAATTGCCATCAGTTCCACCCCAACTGCGGCATTTGAATTAATTCAAATAATAAGATGATTCACGAGCGGCGGCGAGGTGGAGCAATTCAAAAGCCGGTATTAAAAGCGGCAACAGTGGTATATATCTGTCGGGCTAGGGCATTTCCCCATTCTCCGCTTCCTCTTGCCTTCTCACTCCTCTGCCGCTCAGACGATCTCACTTTTGTTTGCTCACATCCCGGCACTTATTCTCTTCTCCCCCTCTTGTCCCTCCGATTTCTTAGATCCCCTCCCAAGCGGTGGTCATACTGCTCCCTCCCCTTCACCGTCCCCCATTTCGGAGAATGTATGATTTTCCCTCCGCTCCGTTATTATTTTTTGGTAAATGGGTGTTCCAATGAAAAGAGTATACAATGTTGAAAGTCATTCCAGTATTTCGGTGATCTTTGTTTCATATTATAATAATTTGCTAATAAAATTATTGTTTGTGATATCAGGGCTGATATGTGGACAATGATTCTCCTAGAATAGTGGCTAGACTGATTAGATATTTCCTGAAATAGTTTCACACACACATGTGTATGCATGGGGATGTATGTATCCCTATTGTAATCTTGATATTCAGTACGCAAAATTTGCCAACTTCTTCATATAGTATCAGGTGTAGAGGTTCTGCTCTGTTCTTCACATGTACCCCATTGTCATAGCTTTTCTTCTCCTTCATTGTACTAACTCCATAATTGTTAATCTCCAAACATCCTTTCTATAGACCTTGTTGTTGTTGTTGATATTGTTGTTGATCACCTTGTTCATATTATACCAAGTCATCTTCTTCCTAAACCACAGTCACAGTCTTAACAACTACCCAACCTATAAATACCATCCTAATTCAAAAATGACAATCTGAAAACTCAATAGCCACAATTTTCTCGAATGGTCACAATTTGGCAAGTCAGTATCAAAAGCAAGAGGAAGATGGGCTGTTTGTTGGGGAAAGTTTCCATTCATAAGGATGATGGTCCTAAGCTTAAGGCATGGGAAGCTGAAAATTCTGTAATATAACCATGCCTTGGCTGCCCCATTCTTTTTTATAGGTATCCTTGGTTGCCCATTCTATATACAGAAATCAGCAAACACTTCTCTTCCTTTTAATGACTAAGGAAATATAGGATACTTTTTGTGACTTGTTCATATTCTGGAGTGGAGACAAGCTCATGTTTATGACTTAAGGAGTGTTATTCTATTAAGTGAAGGTTGTTATCTGTGACAGAGTATTATATTGATTGGAAGGATTATGACAAGAATTGGACCCAGCTAATGTAATACAACCTATAAGAAGAAAAGATGATTGAACAAGACAGGGTTTTTACCTTCCCTTTGTGGTCAATTTAAAAAAACATCCCATGCCCTTTACCCACTTTGTCCACCGCCTGCCACCACCCCTCCCCCTACTAGACACTTGTTGAGAGACATGGTTTCAAAGAGCACCTCTTTCCCTTTCCTCCCTCATTTGATTTCAGCATAATGCCCTTTCATTATGAGGTTGTAGAAATGAATAAACATCATCAGAAACAGCTTTATGATTAATGGATGAATGATTTATGGTGCCTTTAGTCTATTCATATTGATGTTGTCAATTGCAACGAACTTGAACTTGAAACCTCCCACAAATCACCACTTGTCCCAAGCCTCAAGGACTAGTATATCTCATTTCTTTATTTATTTTTTGATGGATAAAAGGCAAAATATGATCAAAGTATACCCGCGAGAGGTATACAAGGCCTAGAGCCAAACGGAAGGCTAAGAGAAAAACAAAACAAACCGACCCAAAATCAACAGCCTAGACATAGCCATAGTATCTAAATAAAAGTATCATGATAAAAGAGATATCCGCATTTGGAATACAACGAAGCCTAAGTATCGCGGCCCGAATTGCTGTTTATTGATGATTGATTATACAAGGTGACATAGTTTATCCACACAAAAAAACAAAAAATTAGTAGTATGTTTTCATGGCTACTCACTTAAATAGAAATTATCAAATGGGATGCTGAATTTGTTAAAGATATTCCCACATGGCTGAATTTTTAAAGGATATAATAAAGGTCCACCTGCACTAATAGTCTCTACAAATGCATCTCTACCTCTCTCATTACATCTAAGTCATCACCTAGCAAAACCATTCCATCTCCTATCTCTAGTCTACTTATCCAAGAAACGAAAAAAAAAAACCCTCATCTCCATGTTGAAACCAAACTCAAGCCCTAATATTCCAAAGGTGGACTTGGCATCCTAGAGCTAAGATAAGCCACCTTAACTCAAGGTCTACTTGTGGAAAACTGGCATGGACATATCCATGCTCAAGCATTGGAACTGGGACTAGGAAAAGTTGATTTCATGTGAATAGATTCAAGTGCCAATTTATTCCAATTACATTAAGAGCACACAAAAAAGGTAACATCCAAGTTTCGTCAAATCATAAATGATCCCTACTTAATTTTAGGTCCCTCGATTCTCCACTACAAAATTTCCTAAAAAGTCTAAAAGGAGAACTATAGCAATTTAAATTGGAAGGAAGATATGTTGGAAGAAATGAGATCCTTAAAGAAGAATGAAACTTGGGAGATAGTAAATTTACCCAAAACTTAGGGGACACATCTAAAGAGTATTTTGTTATAATATTAGAGGTATGCTACAAAAGGATAATTTGTTTAAAAGAAGCATTAAAAATAGAAAAAAGAACTATAGGTGTTCAATGTACTGGTACAAAATGATTTGTTCTTAGGGCAATAGGTTATTGAAGTAATTACCCAAAAGCCTCCCAACTTGGGGAGAAGTTTTAAGAAATATAAAATTTGGAGGAATTTTAATTATATATATTTATATTTTTCATGATGAAATCAAATACGAAATTTTTTTTTATATATTTTTAAATTCTTAGTATTTTTTGGTTTCAAACCGAGCTAGGGCTAAGATTGTCCCTTATTTTTAGTGGGTTGAATTCATCACCCTTTCCTTGAGGCCAAACTAGCCTGCCCCGAACCGAGAGTTATGCTACTTCGATTTAAAAGTGCCAACAATTATAAGAATGACTAGGCCTCCTCCTTGATAGTTTTGCTGAATTTTTTGAATTTTATTAATTTATTACATGACAAGTTTGAAATGATATAAGCAACTTACTAGAGTACTTATCCAGTTTAAATAAATAATTTTGAAACTTGCTTTCAGACACTGATTAATGACAATTAAAGAGTTCACAATGTGAAATAAAAGCTAGATAATGTGTGTGTGTTTATGGAAATCTATAAATATCCAAGATAGTGACATTATATAAAAATAAATAAATTTTGCTAAAATAAAAAGTTTCTAATCATAGTTCCTTCAATTATTGTGCTACTTTTCCATAGTGTGTTTCTTGTATGTATGGTGCGTATTTCGGACATCCCGGGATATATATATGGCGTTTAAGGGCTACATGCGGTGATCCATTGGATCCATCGTCTTGCTATTGCAAGACAGACACAGATCCCACTTTGTTGAGACTGATCAGGTTTGCATTTTATTATTCATGAATTAACATTCCGATTTAATCTCTAATTTATATATAGTGAATTATTTACGTTAATTATATGAATTTACGAGGAAGTTCTCTGAGCCTCGTCGGCGGGATGAGAGCCTTCCTCGACCTATGGAGGATGGATCCACGTATTCGATCCATACGTGATCAGCGCGGGATTCATACGGTATGTACCGATTAGGCCACATCGGCATAGATTGACCGCTTATTACTATACAGTCGAGAGATGGGCCGGGCCCGCATTCCATGTCTGATTGGTGAGATAGCGATCACGCTACGAGGATGTTGCTATCATCCACCAGGCCTCCGTATCGACCGGACGCCGTGGCCCGGGACAGCGTGCGTAGCTGATGTAGCGTTATGCGCGGTGGCGACCGAGATCCCACCCACCCTTAATGCTCTCGGAGGATTGCCATCTCCATCGGGTGGTTATGTCGGCCGGTCTCCCGACACCGGGACGATGCGATGAGGTCAGTTAGGCGAATGCGCGTGGAGTTCTTATTAAGCGTTGATAGGATCCTTCTTGTTTCCGGGACAAGAAGGGTCCATGTTCACTGGCACTTTCTCCGCTACTCGCGTGATTTGGCGCGAGGATATGACCTATGGCGGTGGTCGCGGTGCTTGCACCGCACATATCGAGAGTTATGTCGTGCCGACGGACCATGAATGCGGTATTAGTGGTTGTATTACACTCATCAGTATGTATATTTTTATTGTAAATTCACTTAAAATTTCATCCTATGAGATTCACCAGATGCTTCATTATCTTTACCATTATGCTCGTATGGTCTTGGGAGGGGCTTCACGGTAAAGCGCAGGCAGATTTTGGGAGATCTGCACCATATCCAACACCACCATTTGCGCATGCCTTACATGATAGCCCGATAGATGGTGTATGCGTAGGCGAAGTATGGGCGATGGATTACAAAGCGAGCTTTGGCGTTCAGCGAGCGAGGAGATTTCGAGGTATAGCGAGACGACTCTTCCGTTAGGGTGTAGGTGGAGTACCTTTGACGAATTGCTTAACCCATCGGGTTGTCCTCCTCATATCTCAGAGATCGACTAGGCATACAGGACGGACCGGAGTAATTATATGTAATAGTATATGGTTATGGCAATTAATGTAGTACAAAAGTATATGGATTCTATATATTAATTTCAATCTTGTTAACATACAAAAGAAGTATTTGGCGTTGGTTAATGTGCGGAGTCTTATGGCGGTAGATCGTCGGAGGTGGTTGACCCGGCTCCACAGATATATGTAGGTGATCGGGAGATCGGCTGCGATGTCACCACTCATATGTTTCGATATCGTTGAGTGGCATCGTCCGGATCGCGTATTGCGTCAGTTTGGGCTGCATCAGGAGATACCTCCAGCTTGCTCCTACGACCGTGTTTCTGCAGGTCGATGCGCTGGGCGACACGGTAGCGATTAGAGCGACATATCATACTCCGTACATAGCACTATGGGAGACCTGATCGGCGAGGTCATACATTCCTGCCCCCTTTGGTGGAGTATGATGGACTTCGGGATCATACATGCGTGGTGGTATCTTCGTATTACACGTGTTTAAACGAGCACCACGGTATAGAGATGATATGAGGTTTCATCACTACGTGCCGTGGCTATGAATGTTATGTTTCACGTCGGTGCGCGTTTTTATATAATATTTTACCTAATTTTAATCATTATAGTTTTGTAATTATAATTATTTATTCTCCTTCTGCATGAATGTAGCCATGTAGTTGACATAGTCGATCGGTCTCGTTTTGCTACCGCTGGTGCTATGTGCGACATATACCATGTGCTTGATCGTGTTCTGTCGGATTGGAGGACATCGCATCCTTGAGTTATCGAGGAGGGCATCCACATCACGCCACATCCTAGTCGGCCTCCGGTGTCATCGGCTCGGAGTCACGGATACGGCCTGTGGGGCGAGGAGGAGGGGAGAGGTAGGGTGTTGGCGCGAGGTCGTCTTTGGAGATGGTGGGCGAGTCATAGTATGAACATAGGCAGTGATCACGTACTGCAATCACGAGTTTGACTGCTTTGATGCACCCTCCTCGTACTTGCAGAAGTCGCCTTCCACCCACGATCCTTACCTCCACACATTGACGTCACGCGCACCACATTCGTATCCGCACATTGACGTCACCTTCCATACCCCCATTACATTGACACATCACCAATCCATCCCCCGCGGATGACACCATACGGACCCTTTGCAGGTAGGTTGGAGACTTCCCGGTAGAGCGCCCTCGGACTCGCGTGTGCATCGGCAGCTTCATCCACCACTTGACTCGCTCCATCGGCTCCCTCGGTTCCATCGGCTCCCTCGCGCCGCCTCACACGACCTGAGGATCACATTGCCCTTGATTTTGTTGTTTATTCTAGGCGCCGTTCTAAGAGAACTATTAAGGCGACAACCTATTGTGAACTCATTGATACAGATTTTATTTATATATGTGATTTTTTATACATGTGCATCTTGGATTTTCTGTGTCATGGGTCTGGGTTTGTATGGTATTCGGCGTCGAGAGGTTTAGGTCTGTGTATAAGGTGTGGGTCTAATAATTGTATTGCTATTTAACAATGCATGCAATTAGAAGTAAGAAAATAATAATAAGCTTAGTCATAATAAAGTAATAAAAATTAGTCATAATAATAGCTTAGTCATAACAATTTATTATCTTCCAGATTGTACAAAAATTAATAAAAATCTTGTTCCCCAATGTAATTAATAAAAATATGCTTTATTAATTTGATTTAATATTTATAATTGTTTTATGTGTTAAGAAAGTTTTTTGTTTAACATTGTATCAGATATTGGTAGGAGATCTTGGGTTTGAACAATCTCTCTGAATTTTGCAAACATAAATACACACAAGTCTACCACATTGCAAGATGTTATTCTCCTGCTATTGCTTCTGAATCACCCATCCCATTCATTCCCCTTTCACCCGGCCATCTGGCGTCAAATTGAAGAAATTCAGGAGGATTATTACAATGAGGTAGATATGAATTCCTTGTCTTCTAAACACTTGGATAAATTAATCTAACTATCTGAATTCCCAAACAATTAATACATTCCTTTTAATCGCAAATTATATTTATGTACATTTTTTTTCTGTAATACATTTTTTTCCATAAAATGCATGGTATAGTCCTTAGACTATGCAACCTAGGAGAGACGTTGCCGCCTCTACCATAATTAATTTGTTCACAATCTGCTGTAAATTTGACTTCAAATATTGCTATTCAACAATGTGTACATAAGGAAAAGGGAGGGAAATGGGAAAGATTCAGATTTTATTGTGTAGATGTCACAATCACAAGTGGGCTGTTTTCTCAATCACCGTCCACGGAAAGCCATGTGTATGATTTGGTTTACATCCCTTACTATTGTACTACTATTACCAAGCGCACCAACACCAACTCTCATTAGGCAGAAAAAACAGCATTGCAGCATTGCACTCCAGCACTTCCACTCGAGCATTGCAGCTGAACATCCCATCCTATTCGCCTCATCCAAGCTCCCATCCTTTCTATCAAAAAAAAACTCTATCAATTAAAGACCCCACAGCTCATTTTCCCAAAATATTGAATTCTTTCTACCATTTGTTTCAGTCTTGTGGTATTTTTATTACCATGGATGTTTGGGTCAATGTTTACACTAATGGAGTAAATGACTAATTACATGGGACTCTAAACTTAATGACTTGATAAATCCTACAACTAAGGATCAAATCATAATGGCAAACATTTTTTTGTATATGTAAATATTTCAAACAAGGCGATTCAAACTATTTGTATATTTTTGCATATTTTTTTAGGAAACAAACAAACAAACCAGTTAAAGTGAGTTGAACTATATTTCAATTACAATACGGAGTATCACGAAACATTTTCATAATACATTTATGCCATTTTTCGTAATTTTGAGCAAGCGGGGAACTCAAGTATGAGACGCATTAGTATGGCATCGTCCATATTCAACCTAGGCGCCAATGTGAAATATGAGGAGTGCAGTTAGCAAGTGAACAATGGCGATAAGAATAGCAATAGCCAGTCCACATGATTTCTTGCAATGCCATAAATAAAAACCTTGCTAACCAAAACATAAGTGCCATAGTCCCTCCTTTGCATCTCTCCATTACCTAAATTCTTTGTATTAATAATTGATTAAGAAGATTACCTTGTACTAATGAATCAATTAGTAGAACATCAAAACTAAAATGATTACCTTGTGCTCGTCACGCGTATCGGCCATTAGGCGGGGAGGGAGCGGAGGACTTGAGCGGCCAGAAGTCGTGGAAGATAGTGCGGTCATAGGCGTGAGCGTTGGCGTGATGCATGCACACTTGATGCGGGATTTGACTACTTTGTTACCCTCATCATGCCACCCCTCACCATCCATCGATTCGTACCCCACACATTGTGGCGTCTGCCACCACATTGTTACCCACACATTGACTATCACCTTCAGACCACGATACACCTTCCACACACGTGACCGTCACCGCTGAGACCATTTCCATGTCCGCACACACATTGACCCGTCACCTTCCATACCACATTCCGTATCCACACACATTGACCCGTCACCTTCCATACCCCCACCCATTCACATCCCATCACGCCCACGATACGATGACACGCCACTAGACATCGCACGAGTGGGGCAGACTTCCGGTGGGCGACCTCGGACTCGGCCGCTGCGCCGACCACTTCATCCCACCGCGCCTCGGCTAAATGGCCGGCTCCCTCTGTTCCGCCCGGCTCCTCGCGCCTCCTGCTGGGATCTTCATTTGCCCTACGATGCAGCATATTCTGAAGGCGCCGTTCTAAATGATTTTATTAGAGCTTCTTGTGGGACTCATTTGATAGATGATTTATGATTTTCTTATGATTTATTTTTATACATGGCAGCTTCTTGTATTTGACATCAAAGGGTTTAGGGTTTATGGTTTTTTTTTTGATTCTTATGGGTTTTAAGAGAAAATAGGTTAGATTTATTTTACAGGTATAACACACATTGCACATTTACAAAGTTGGGACATGAAGCCTCATTACATAATTATGAATAAAATCATAATTGTATTACCTATTTCCACTACAAAAATCAAAATCTGACAAAATTGATTTATGGAAATTTGGTTAAACTAAATGGAGTGTATCCATGGGTTTTACTAAAACAGCATTAATTACTTGAAGAAATTGATGCATGACCATTTTAACAGTTTTGATCCATTAAATGAATTGTATTTTTACTATTTATAATGATTTAATTAAGTCAATAAGTTACATTTTCATTTAAAATAGTTAATAATAAAAATGCAATTAATAGTGTGTTTTTTTCATATCTATTCACTTCACCATTGCCATAAATTCTATTTCCCATAATTTATCCCCGATGGACTCCAGCCACCTTAGCCTTCTCCCTTCTTGTCCTTTTTAAGCTCTTTAACCACTTGAGCTATCAATGAATAATTTTGATATAAAGTATCTGAACATCAATTTTAAACTAATTTTTATTTTAAATTATGTGATTGTAATTCATAATCCATAGATATGTAATCCTAGAGGTTGGATTAAGGATAAGGCCATCCTCCCGGACATTATTATCCTACTCATTAATACTTGAGACTGGCTCACAGGAAGAATTATTCAAAGTGAAATCACTACTATTTATTCATATTTACATGAATTGGCATGAGCATAATTTTAAACTATTCTAAAAATCTGAACCCATAGGTCGTATCATATTCAAATGTGCAACAGGATCATGTCAAGAATTGTGCTCTGGAATTGTCCATATCTTGATGCAAGCACATTTACGTGTAGGCTCCACTATAACAAGTTTCCTTTTCATCTAAAAGAAACACAAACAACGTATATTCAAATAAGAAGGAAAAAAACCACCAGGAGTACTATAGTACAAAGTTGAGGGTTCTATGCAAAATCCAGGAATTATCCACAGTGATGGGTATTTTAATTTGCCTTACAAATCAATTTTAAAATGCCCAGAGTAGTTATGGAATTATTTTTCAAAGTGACGATGATAAGTAAATATATGTATTTTATATTTAATAGTTTTATTAAGAACTTGAAGAGAGTGACGCAACATGTACATGAATTTTTATTTCGGACATATACGAGCAAACTAAGCTGAGTTCAGCGACCAAATGACAAGGTGTTGGGAGCTGATCAAAAGCCAACCATTGCTTGCACATATCAAATGCAGGTTGTGCATTTACATGTAATTCTGCAAAAAAAATAGAGAAAAAGCGCATCGGATAGTAGAGAATGCCAAATATAATAATAAATCTTGCTTTGAATCATATGCTTTTGATTTTTGTTTGTTGCATGATAGGCGGGGCATATTTTCCAAATATTCTGTGATTTTCTGTGTGATGCCACCAAGCCCAATGGATAATACGAAGTGAGGTGAGAATCGTGTGTTCGCGCAGAGATTGACTTTGGGGAAAATAGATTCAAGCGAGTCTTGCATCAGTGGATCAACGAGTTTCTCATTGTGAGTGGATCTGAATATTACTCAGAAGCCCAGTTCACATGAAGCGAGAAGTGAAAGTTAGCGGGGGGTTTTAAAGGCATCATCATAATAAAGCACTATATAAATAGAGATCGATCACCTTGATAAGCCACACATATATGAATTTGACTGGAGAGAGAATCTTGGTGACAAAAATACGAAGATGAAGTGGTGTCTTGGCAATGTCTTCCCTGCATTAAGCGTGTAAAATTCTCTGAGTGGATGAGATGGAAGAAAAAAAAAAGTATGAATGATTTGCGAGTCCCACTTTTTGGGTGCAATTATTAACCTATTATGCCCTTCTTTTTTACACACCCAAATTAAAGACCCAAATCAGAGACACTTCTTTGAACTTCCCGTATTTCCATAGTTTTCCTGTGAAAGAGACCTGAGGAAAAGAAAGCTTTCTTGTGGAATCCACATGGATTTTCTAGTATTTTTTTTTTCTTGTTCTTTGAGGGAATAGTACTGAAGCTACTAATTCAAATGTTTAGAAGCAGTGGGAACATTGGATAAAGATTTAGCCATTTATTTTCTTTATTGAATCTTTGCTCTGATACAGCTTCTCTTCTCTACACCTAAAGCTTTTTAAGGACACCATGAGGATAATGTGTATATTTGGAGTCTTCCCCATGCTGTGACATCCCAATTCGACTTTACTTCGATCTAGACTCTACTTTTACCAATATGTGCAATCTTTCGGCATCAGTCTTGCACCTGACATTTTCTGTAAACATTACAGATTGATGAATCTGACTAAATGAGAATGAAAAAAAATATCTGTGGGAAGTCTGCATACATATATCCCCATTGCAGCCAGATAAAGTAGAAAGACATTATGGGTTTGCAGCACGGAAGAATGCTGATAAAAATGAGAGATGAAGTGGTGTCTTTATCATCCCACGTATATAGCATCACAAAACAGCCTTGCCAGAAAATGTTCAAAATGTGATAGTTAGAATTGTTGGTTTAAAACATGCACTCTATAAATGTTCATGCACTAAATGCATCGACTGGAATTTTAACACAAACTTGGGTAAAATTGTGGTAGTTTCTGTCAGTTCTTTCTAATTCTTTCTAGAGTAAGGTCTTTATTCTAGGTACACTGAAAACATGACATCATATTTAATGACAAAGAAATTTGAAAATAAAAGCACTGGAAATGGTAAATACAAACAGCTCAAACTATTTACACTCTTCCAACCAGCTCATATCATTGCCCCAAAACATGCGGAAATTTGATGTGAGGAACTAAACATAGATAGGAATAGCATAGGTCATAGCCGTTTAAAACGTGGGTTATGCAGGAGCTCACTACACACAGTTCACAGGCAGCAATAACAATCCGAAAGCAAAACAGAGGCTTCGATCTGATGAGAAAAAAACATGTTATAAACCAAAAACCACAATGAACAGAACAAATGCAGACATAACTAATGTAGGCGACAGCGATTTTAAAATGGAAATAGATAATGAACTAATCAAACTTGATTTCTGTTCCTACAAGAACGACGATTGTGACCCAATTGTTTGCACAACTCGCATTTGATCGGAAAAGTAAGCAGTAACCAATGATGAAGTAACAAAAAATGAATAGAGCAGTTGCAAGTTTACATAATTGTAAAAAATACCATAAACATAAGCCAAGTTAGATCAAAGGATGATACATCATGAAGATGTTGTTGTAGTTTCCCTGAATAAGCATGCGATGGCATCATCGGCACAATGCACAGGGAAAAGCGTATGAGTGGGGAATCAGGATGCGAGAAGAGTTAGTGCATAGAAAGTAGTATATTTTTATTATACAACAACCTGGAAAAGGAAATTGTTAGAAAAGCGATAATGGAAAATGGGAAACAACCGAAATGCTCTGCTTGAACTGTTTAATTAAAGTCAAAGTGTAAGTTACCTCATAATGGCGTAAACAACTAATGTAGTGGCGAGTTTGAGATAAAAGATAATGTACTAATCAAAACCCTTAATGGTTCATAACATGACAATAATAGATAATGTACTGATCATGGAACTTTAAAGAGAGTCGAATATAATTAAGATATAATAGTAGTTCCATGGGACTATTCAGTTCGGTTCATAGCCAATGGGAGCAGCTACATTTGTATATTCGTACAAATTCATTTACTAAACTTGATTTCTGTTCTTACAAGAACGACGATTGTGACCCGATTGTTTGCACAAACCGCATGTGATCAGTGTTTTCCCCTCCCTAACGTCCATCTCATTATGCAACCGGGTTGATATAGGACGTCCACTTCCCGTGCGTTGCAGTGAATCAAGTGGTACAATCGTCGGACCACCATAAAGAGGCCACTCATCTTCATTGAATATTGGGTGGAAAAGAAACGCCCATGTGTGTGCTCATAGTGGGAGCGGGTAGTGTGGTAGCCCTCTCCACGAACAGCGAAAATCAGCGCATCGATCTTGACATCTTTGCTATCATATGTGTTTACATGGGAACCCATGTATCAGTGTCTTTCCACACGTGAAATTTTTAAGTATGAGATTCGGGCGGTAAAGTTAGGCTACTCTACTTTGGAAGCTTGACATGGAATAAGCCCTTTTTACGTGGTGATGAAGCACTTTTCTTATTTCCATGTCGAACGCCTTTACAACCACGAGACCAGATGGCATCGACATGCGGGGTGAAGACGGCTCATGGATGCGTCCCAGTAGCACTGGATTCCGCTTCTTGCAGCCGCGGTAACCGTTGAAACGAGAAGAGTCAAGCGTACTAGTGCGATTCTTGTGGTAGGCTCTGAGCTCCTTTTAGGGCCATTTATTAAATACCTAAGAGCATTGGTTGTCATTAACCCATATCTTCGACCTCGGGTCGTGAAGAGCCCATAGCGGGTGGGACGGCCTCCGACCATTGCGGTGTCGGGATTAATTCTCCCGATTGTATTCATGTATTGAATTTGCGTTACGTAGCTAAAAGGCTATACGCATACCAAATTTTTTTCAAAATGTGTGTGTTATTGTCTTTAACGAGCGGTCATGAAATTGCTTGCAAAATAGCGCGTATATCTTGTGATGGTGATAGTGCGGCCCGACCAAGATGAGGATCAAACATTCGCGCCATGTGATACGGTGTGATCGAGATATAACGCAAATTCCATCCGTTGAGTCACTTTGTATTTCTTATGCATGCCAGAGCCATCTGACTATCGAGTATTCTACTTCCTGTAATTGCAAATGCCAGTAGAGCAAGCGATTATTTCCGTCACACCCGTAGCAATCAATAACTTCCCTTTATACTTCCCACATTATAAATGTGTACCATCAATACTAATTACGAGGCGACAATGGTGGAACCCTTCAATAGATGGCTTGAATGACGCGAACAGCGTTGTAATATCTCGGCGTTGGCATATTAATTTCAAGTGTTTTCCAAATCACAATACTTCGGGATTTGGTGCTCTAAGCCCCCGAGAACAAAGCGGGGCGTTTACGTAATATAGTGTTGAAGAAATCGCAAGCAGTATCTAATTGCTTTATATAGCACCCATCCAATGCCTTTTTGTATGATATTTGATATCCCGTTTCTCGTCACGCTTGCTTGAATAAAAGCCGTGAACAATGTGGTGTGCCTTAATTAGTGCCTTTATATGACTAGCGACCAATTTCGAGTCTAGTTGGTGATGGTCCCACGATTCAAGCGAGTTGTCTGAGAATGCGACGATTATATTTGTTGATAACAAATAAAGAAGTATCTTTCACAACCATTGCACGAAGCTTTCATGAGCGGTGACATTCTTAGCCTTCTTACACATCTCTTAAAGCGAGCAATTGTTTTGAAGATGCAACAACGTTTTATACTCGTGGTGTCGCTGTATTTGAGCAAATCTTTGCGACCTCTTGCAAATCAGTTGAATTAAAGAAACTTGGCCAATAGCGAATTCTCCGCTCGAACATCCGGTACTACGCTGCACCCATGGAGTCCAACAACTTGCAACAACATTCTCCATGTTCTCTACATGTTCAAATTGAGGCGTTGGTGGTAAGTAATAGTGCAGAGGATGCCTCTGTCTTGATGTATTATCATCTAGGTGATTTGATACATCATAAGATGGTGCTTGTCTTTGAGACATATATCCACTTGTTCATTCTCAAAACTTGGTTAAAAAAGTTAGAAGAATGCATTTCCATCAGCATGACATCGTCATCATCTCAGCACATTCATCATTAGCGCATAACATCTTCATAAAACCTTCTTCATCGGCCTTTATCATCATCATCTCCATCAGTCACATGTCCAGGTCTGCCTGTACTAGGCCTGGCAAATAAGCTTGATTGTACAACATTGTAATGGTCGCGAACAAATAAATCTTCATAGTACCCACCCGATTGGATTTCAATTATTGCGCGCCCGACCACGAACAACTTTGCATGTCTGAGTTCAATTTCCTCAATAGTTGTTGTGTTAACTAGATCCGACATTTCGCGCGCTTTACTATCATCCCGCCTTGGAAAGGTTGGAACCTATTTCCATTTCTAAGAAGTACTTACAAATATGAGTACTAATTTGAACCTTCGTTTGTCAATGGTTGTCTTTAGGCATATCATATCGGCCGATTGTTGAAGCGATGCATTGTCGGTATCTTCGGAGGCGCGTCTGAGGATTTCGAAAAAAAAGGCTCCTCATGATAGACATCTGTTTTAGTCCCTTACTATTTTGTCCATTATAGTAACATATCACGGGAATTGTTGAAGCAGGACATATTTCACACATGCATAATGGTGTCACATGAATTAAATAATATGAGAGTCGTGGCGATATCAAATCAACTTTATCATAAATAAAACAAAATTATAGTACTATTCCATTTCAATCATTTTTAACACGTTTAAATGATTTCTAATTTAATATAGTATTTGATTTTATTGCCAATGAGAAGCCATGAGAAATATTCACCCCTTATGGAGCAAACTATCATTCAAGTTTAATGCAAACATTATTGAAATAGAGCATTTCAAATCTCATGAGTTGTAGAATTACGTATATTATAAATAAAACGCTCTTTGAAAGGAGGATAGTAGAGATAAATGAACATACATCTTTTCATATTATTCAAAAATTGTAAAGCAACAACCAACTTGACGACGACATATCTAAAAATTATCATAGACATAACAAATTGCCCGGGAATTAATAATATTAATTTCATACTACACTAAAATTTGGATAAACGCAACGAACACCACGACTAAATACCACATACATTTTCGTATATGCCGCAATATGTCCCATTTCTTGTTGGTAGACCAATGTGCATTTGTCTTCGCGACAAACACATCACATCATATATTTGTCTTATCCGCGAGAAAATTGCAACTCTACCGATGAAGATGTCTTCGGGGTAGAAATTAACATGCATTTGGTTTACACAAAAGGAACTGGAATTCACTATATTAATAAAGTAAAACCAGCATTACAACATCTATAGAAATGAAATGACGATGTATCGACACAACATGAAATGTGAAAACAAAATAAGAAAATATTTATAGCTCACATATCATACAGAACAAATGAAAGTGGAGGATTTATAAAAATGACTAAGACTCACTAAAGTAATGCTTAAGATTAACTTTGAATTAATCAAATCACATCACATGGAAGCGGCACTTTATCCATCACGAGATCGACTATCAAAGAATTCAAGAAGAAAACTAACAAAATCTCTCCTCATGCCCTACTCCAACATTATAATTTATACATATCGACCAAAAGATAAAGATGAGTAAAGTAATAGAAAAACCAAAATTTGTATCCCAGTTTTTTTGGTAACCCACCAATATGCTGAAATTTTCCCACGTTCATTCACCAAACAATCGGAATAGGGCCAAAAAAGGAAGGAGAAAACCCCCCCTCCGCCGCTTGGATTGCTAGAGAACCGATGGATGATGAGGAAGAGCCTTGTATGTGATCGAGAGGCCGGCAATTTGAGAGGACTTCAATAATAATAGTAAAATACCAAATCGAACTCCGATACTTAGCTTGCTTTTATAAGGGTCATGACGAGAGGAGGAGAAGGCAAGCGATGAGGAGAAGAAAAAAACCTAGTAGAAAACTTAAGGCCAGTCAATTGCCGCCGTTCGGAGCGACGACTTTTGAATTAGTTCAGTGCGGCCGGGTTGAGCGGCGGCATTTAGTGGATTCCAGTGGCATTCGGCGAAGCGGGCGAGCTTAATCAAAAATGCCGGATTCTCATCGACGGCGGCATTTAACTCAATTTCAAGAGCCGCGGGTTATCGTTCTTGGAAGCCTGCGTGATTCAAAACCCGGCGTTAGTATTTATGACAGCCTTAAAAGCTCTACTTTGGAAAAAATTTTGCAACCAACATTAATTTAATTTTATTTTATTAAAACTGATGTATTTCCATACAAAACTCAATTTATTTTATAGTTGACTCTTTCCTATTGTTTATTTATTGTACCGCAATTTAAATAACAAATTTGACTTTTTCCTTGTGAGAAATATCTTGAAACCCAGTACACCCTTTATTTTATTTTATTTTTGGGTGCGAAAATTGGCCAGAGCCGGGAGCATGGCTCGGATGCTGGGTGGAGTCTACGCTTTCAAGGCCGGGGGTCAGGTTCGGGTCCACTGGCCACTATCCAAGGAATTTCCTTGCGTCTTACCTGGTGTCCATGGTTAGTAGGGTATTATAATCACCCGAGGGATTAGTCGAGATGCGCGTAAGCTGGCCCGAACACCCTCGTTATCAAAAAAAAAAAAAGTGACAAAAGTCGGTGGATGGACCCATCAGGACTCCAATAGGTAAAAAGTGTTCCTATTTCCTATATATTTAAAATATAAATATACAACAGGTGACTGGGTGCCTTTTCAGCGCAGGGGTTGAAGTGTATTGATTAGCATGGAATGACCTTTTAAGGCTGATTCTATAAATCCTAACATTTATCATTCATTTTTTACTATAAAATGTTTTCTTATTCTTATAAAATAATTCATTATTTATAAAAGATAATATAAATGCATAAAACAGATATAATGGGACTCACATCTGAACCCCTTTCTTTATGTCTTTGCATAAGTTAACCATGAACGCTTTATTTAATGTTATTTAACTAAATATTTTGAATTATTGAGTGAATTTTGTTAAATCATTTATTATAAAATTATTAAATATTATACTATACTATGTCAATAAGACGCTATGCTTATGTGGTTTTGAGTTTAGGTTGACATAAGAATAAATTTATAATAAATACAATACTAAGATATAATCCAAAATGGAAATTTATTTTATTTTATTTTAATATTCATATTAATGTGAGCTCATTACATCTCCATAGTATAAAAATAAAAAAATAAAAAAAATTATCAAAAGTGGTAAAACCAGATTAAATGGTGTGACCATATAAAAAGGGAATTATGGAACAGGATCATGACGATAAATAAAGGGAATAATCTAAATCGTATTTAAATTAGAATTTTCTTTTTATTATTAAAGTGATGAGTATAAAATTGAAGAAAAGGAAAGTTAAAGTAATTATTATACTAGCACCTTAATAAGAAAAGATAAAAGAAATTTTAATATTAATATTTTTTTCAATACCATATAATAATTTAAGATGATTATATTTCTATCTTAAAAAAAATAGATAAAGCTTAGGATTAATTGTGATGTGGCTTTTCAGCCGGATGGGAATTTGCCGGAGCGTGTTGGGGTCGTTGGGCGGACTAGACTACATTGCTGAAATTTCAGTGCATGGCTCTAGGCGTTGCTCTCTTCTTCAAAAAACAAGAAAGAAGAAGGGGCGCGGGGACTTACGTAAGGCTGATAAATGACTGAAGAGTACAGTTCAGCCTGAGAAAGATAGAAATGCCCCAGAGGGGCGAATGTTTACTGCGTCTGTTTTTCACTTGTGGGGGAGTGGCTTTGATATATATCATGTATCTTTCCCAAATTGGATGGTATTGGGGATTCTTTCCCATTGGATGAGATATTTTCTGCCTTTATCGACATCGGATTTAATAAGGGATATTGAAAGAGCAGTTTATTGAGAATTATCCTTCCCCCTTGTTGGTGAGATCCAGTTTGATCTGCAGGATAGCTGTTTATCGTGAATTATCCTATTTTCCTTGCTGGTGAGATTTAGTTGGATCTGCAGGATAAGATGTTTTTGGGGATTATCCTAACCATATTGGCGGATTTGATGTTTGGGATCTTGAATGTCCCCGATTATCCATGTTATCGACGCTTTGGAGTAGTGGATTGAGCTTTCGTTTGGGGTGATCTGCCAGGGCTTGGGTGTTTCATTGGGCTTACTCTTGTTGGGCTTGGCAGAGTGGGCTGCGGCGCCTATTTCTCAGACCACATCAATTATATATATATATATATATATATATATATATATATATATATATATATATATATATATATATATATATACTATATATATATATATATATATATATATATATGTATGTATGTATGTATATAATGAAGAGTGGACAATTAAGTAGGTAAAAAATATCAATAGAGTCATGATCGAACATGTATGTAAGATGATTGGGGTTTATCCTATCTTAATCAAATATCTTGAGTTGAATTGAACTTTGGGCCAAAGAGTTAGGCCGAGGTGGTTTATTTTTTTAAGTTAAAAACTTGGGATCTGCGGCATCTTCTGCATGTTTTCTTTTATATGCATTAATAGGCATGAGTCCTGCCTCTCTCTATCAATCTCTACTGTCTTCTCTTCTCACCTCAATCACCCTCAAATGTAACTTGAGGCCTTCTTTTATAAATGTAATTAGATTGCGAAGGGTTAGGTTAGATTGAAGATGAAAAAAAGTAAGGAGTAGAAGGAGGCACCTTGAAAAAGAAGGCCCCAAATGAAGGGAATTGTTATTTCTTTTTGGGGATGTAATTCGGCATGCATATCGAGGGTTTGCCTGATCAGGAAGTTCCTCCATGGCGGCTCGAATTGATGTTGAAGAATGCTCTAAAGGCAATCGCCATTAGCACTTGTTATACGTCTTAAGTTTCTATTCAAGGCATCTTCATATGTTGAATTGATATAGATCTTCAATCGAATTAATGGATTCCATGATGCATAACATAGCATGAAAGAAATTGTGATGAGATCATGATGATAAAGTTCATCATGTGCAATTACGGCTAAATATCTTCTAAATTATCACTAGTCATAGAAGATTAATGAGGCCCGGACATTGTTACTCAGGAATGAACTAGCACATATCATACTCATGATTTCATCAGCGATGGATCTTATAAATTGTGATTAGGAGTTGGAGTTAAGATGTGGATGCTTGCTAAGGTAGCTAAGTACATCGAATTTCCTTTAGAGAACGAATCATATATAGATTATCTAGTTAACTTGAGGTTCTCAAGGATATCTTAGATGATAATTCTATACTTTGACCTCGATCCATGTTGCCTCTTGGAGGTCGCTCTTTGGGTGATAGTTGGGTATAGCTTAAGGAATTCAAAGGTAATTGAATAGCCAACAAAGGATTCACCACTCTAATAGAGAGGAATATATTTACTTATTTATTGTCGGAATCATTCATGAGAGTCTCTAGCCAAAGTGGAAATGCCATGAAGAGTGTCTTCAGGTGCATAACTGATGAGTAATGAGTCCAGGGACAAGATCTAATATCACTTGGGCTAGATGTGGCATAGAAAGTCTAGTGGGAGCTACACTTTGTCCATGCTCTTAATTAGGTGGGGTATAAATTAGTGAAATGACGAATTGCGAGGTATTTGTTTTTTGGGTTTAGCAGTCAGACCACTGACTCTCCGGTCAATTTAAGGGTCATGATGTGTTGCTAGACGCTGCTCATGACTTGCTTGATTTAATAGTTGAATGAAGTGGCCAACATAAAGAGTGTGGGGCTAATATAAAGCGGATTTGGATGCGATCCAAATATGAGGGAGATCAATCTCGAGAATATAATGTCATGGGATTAGGGAATCCCGGGTTCGAAGGACCTCACTAAGAGAGAGTGCAAGCTTGGAAGCATTCATGTGGGCATAAGGCCCATGAGGGAACACGCTATAATGCATAGGGATGTGTGTAGCCTATCATCTCTTAAAGAGATGAGCACTTTAGAAATTTCATGAGCTAGGGTTTTCCTATAAAAGGAACTTTATGGAAAACCCTAACAAGACTAAGCCATTTTTTATCACTCCTCTCATGAAGGGTGTTCTAGAGAGATAGAGAGAGTGTTCTTTAAGAGCGAGCTCCTCTTAGTGAATCCAGGGTTCAGCTTCCTTTTCGGTCGAGACTTGGCTAGCACCTGATATCTTCCAAGACCCCGTTGCCTTAGAATTTGTCGGCTCCTCTTCGGTGGCGGATATTTGATAGAGCGAACCTAGGACTTGGTTCGCTTTGGTCTTTGCTGCCTTAACCATTGGATCGATTTTTGAAATCAACACAAGGTAATCTTGCACCCTTCTCTTTGGCTTGAACCGGATTTAATGCCTCAAGGGGTACTTGGGTAGGCTTTTGGAGAATTTTTTTTGTTGTTTCCACTATTTTGGAAACTATTTCCACCTTCAAAACCCTTCAGTGGTATCAGAGCCTTCTTGTGTCCATCAAAATCTATTCTTTGTTGAGAGTTTTCGGTTTTTAATTTTTGTGTTTTCAAATGTTCAAAAATGAGATTTTGTTTTAAAAGGCATGATCAATGTTCCTCTTAATGTAATCTAGTCATGAGATGATCAAAACATGATTATAATGAAGAAAGCGATTTTGATGAGAATAAAACTCTAAAGTTTAAGGATTTTTATCATATAATATCGAACACGAAACCCGACTCACATCCGCGACATGAGTTGGAGACGCTGGCGACATCGCGGGTTTCATCCGCGGCGTGGGTTGAACCGGGGAAACATTGCGGCGTCACGAGTGCCGTCGACATGGTGCATACGACTTAGGCAATATCCGACGCCAAAGGGAGTTCCTGCGTCATGACGTGGCCAATTATCTACCCATCTTATCTCTGCCGATGACTTGTCGCGATGTAAGGGTCTACGCTAGGTGTGTTAAATGATGTATATTAAGACTATGCAATAAAATATATAATGAGTGCCTATTCTATGCAAGTACTGTGCTTGTCAAGTATCTGAGTGTACTAGATGTACATAGATCGATCCACGGGGAAAATCGGGATGCTACGAGAATTAGAATGCTTCTCTAATGTATCCAAGCGATTAGTGTTAAGTTGAAACTACAGTAAACTAAACTAAACTAACTATGAAAACATAATCTAACAATGAATTATATGAAATCAAAAGGGATACCAGAGATGATAGAGTTCTAGTGCATTTGGTGCATGTAAACAATCGCTATATCTAAGCTAGGGAAATTCCATCCTATTGTCTCTTGAAAAAGCTCTCCAAGGTGACTCTCGCCAAATTTAATTATATACCTCTCTCGAGGTCAAATAATCTACCAACTAATACTAGGTTTCTTACTCCTTAGCTCAACCCCAAGTACCAGAGATGCTTTAAGACCTAAGAATCTCACGCGCCTCCTAATTACAAATAATTTCTACACTGCATGGCTAATTAGGTTGATTCACCTATAACTAATTCCTTACTCCCTTCTCATATCTACGCTGAAAAAACACTCACCATATTGAGATTAACAAAATCATTATGTAAAACAAAGCGAGTATGAATCGATGGGAGTGACAACCAGTAGAAAATAGAAAAAGGGAAAATTAACAAATGAATTTAAGCTTCATGTTCAATATGCAGCAAAACCTAGATGAGAATTAAAACATAATGAAGGTTTGGTACATCCCAAAATTAAGATAAAACATGAGAAAAAAGAAAGAAGGAACTCTAGTGGTGGAAATTGGTGAGTTCTTTGTCTTCTTCTTCCAGATCCCAAGTTCTTCTCCACAAGCAGAGGCGGCTACTAAGCTTCCTCTCTGGTCCCAAGTGAGAACAAGAGGAGGAAACCACCCCAAGGAGGTTTCTCCTCTCAAAGTACAACGTCGATCGAGGACTCCTTGATCCTCCCGAACTCCAAACTCCCCATAAATCCCCTCTTGTCGTCCTCCATGCTCTCCTTTTATAAGCCCTATCAAATTAGGTCAAAATCTTTTTATTTCTATTCTTTGGCCCTATGCATCATCGTGAAGAAGATGCCCGTCGCGAGAAGAACAGAGTAGTATGTTGCTCATATCCAAATCGTTTCATAGCAGAGGAAGGGAGCTTCATGCTGACGGTAGCTTGAGGCGACAAACACATAACCACCATCTTTCAACTCTTGAGTTCATACGTGATGAAGAGTGTTTTTGTTACAACGAACAACTTAGCCTTGGCCCGAGGTGATGCTCGTCACAGCGAACTGATGTACAACTTGTTATGTAAGAATTTGCTTATTTTGTTCCTTTTTTGCACAATTCCACCAAATGGTTAACCTAATCATAAAGATGAAAATTTAGAGCATTAGGACACTTATTTAACATAAATATATATATATATATATTAATAAATAATAAAACTAAAAATCTAGAAATGCAAAACATAAGGATAAAAAATGAGTATTTTAGATGCTCGTCAATGTCCACTGACTTTAGGTTGATTCTTTGCTAGTTTGTCGAAAATTTTTCTTTTGTTTCCTCTTTAATTTTTGAGGAATAATCTCTAATGTGACTGAGATGAAATAAGCAAGTCAAGATTGAAGTGTTCATTCTTAACTTACAAGAATCGTGGATTTTTAAAGAGATTTGAATAAAATTTCTAAAACCATGATTGAAGCGATTATTTTCAGAGACGTGGACAAAAATTAGCACCATTTTAGGTGATTCTGTTTGGTTCAAAAGTCGAATCGGGATTATGGTTCAGGGAGTTGAACCAATTAGAATTTAAAATTGAGATGGGTTTATGATTCAAGAGTTGAATCGGTTTATAAATTCAAAGAGTTGAATCGGAACATGATTCAAAAGAGTTGAATTGGGTTTTAATAGTTTAAGGTTGAATTGGCTTGAATCAATTTTATCATGTATTTGAAAAACCTTTTCATGTGATTTTAAAAGAATGTTAAGATTGCCTTTAACTCCATTACTTTCACAATGTTATCATTAGAGAATGCATATTAAGGGAATAATATTAGCATGATGGATGATTATGGACTTTTCCCCAATGTTGATTAGGCATATTGCATGGCTACTTCTTCTTGGATAAATAGGGTTTAAGAGTGCTGTCCCACAGTCTCTCTCTATTTTCTCTATGCATTTCGTCCTCAAATGTGAAACTTGAGAGTTCTTATTTGAATGTATATGTTAAAATTATAGGCTTAGGTTAATTAGTGGAGATCCCGAAGGAGAAAAAGACCATGGAGGGAGGATCCAGGAAAAGGCCCTAAAATGTAAATTTGAATTTAATTTCATGGATTTGTAAAATCATGCATATCCCAGATTTGACCTAGTCAATTCCATTTTGGCTCATGGAGTTAATTTTCAGAATATCCATAATCATGCCATAAAGTTAGATGAAATTATCTACATATTTCAATGAGATGAATGGATTAAACATGTATTCAATGAAATGAAGTGAGACTAATCTAAAGAAACCCCTCAATGAAATATCTTAAAGTTGTAACATCTTATTTTGGCATTAGTGCCAGCTGAACCGAGGATTCTTACGCGGTGTGATTGTTGGGTAAACCCAAGCCCTCTACACAAGGATATGTTCTATCCATGGAAATGAGTTTTCCTTATTAGTGGGTTGGTTGTAACTAGACTCGTTAGCTTGTTGGGCAAACCCAAGGTTAATGTTAGATAGAGATGTAGTTGGATAAGTGTACACGAGATGTACGCACATCAAAAGTTGATAACCCAATGATGGTGCATCATCCAGGCGTGATACCAGCGGATTAAATAGTTGCATAAGATTACGATTGTAGTATGGAAAGGATGCCTACCTTTTGACCCGAGTGGCTTGTTGGGTAAACCCGGGTTGGCATCATGGTGATATTGGATATCGACTACTAGGGAGAACTTCAATATAGGATTCTCCCCGGATCAATAGTAGAGGAGCTATTGATTCGTAATAAAATAATTAGAACTATAATGCGTAATTATCAAGTCATAATAATCATGAATTTTAAAGTACGTGTCTAACATGATCCCTTTTTACATCACAGGCTATTGAATCGATAAAGTGATGGTAGAAAATCAAAGAAGAACAAAGGAAATGTTGATTGTTGCGATCTACGAAGTCGCAGCGTAAAGGAGTTAGTCACAGCGAAGCTCTTCATCGCGTGAAGCTCTTGATCGCGACGAGAAGGATGTGATGAGTCGAGAGAGTCGAGCTCTGCTTGAAGCTACGATGCGTCATGATGAATATGTTCGTCGCGACAAGGATGAGCTAAATCTGACGAGTAGAAGATGAAAAATGAGAATGGCCTGAGTGCGTCATACGACCCGAGAAGCAAAGATCATGAGAAGAAGACATGTGTGTTCGTCGCTACAAGGTCGACGGGCTGGAACAACAACCTTACATTTTTTAGCCCATCATTGGCCCATTTTCCAAGGCATTTAAATACATGTTTTTTAGAATTGATTAAGGTTCGAACTTGGAGAGAGGAGGATCCCTCTTCTAGGATTTCCCCCTCTTAAAGCTTTGTTCCATTTTCTAAGGTTAGATTTCATATTTTCTTGGATTTAGAGTTGTTTTGTGAGAAACTTGGTTTGTAATTGATTATTGCTGAGAAGCACAACTCCATGAGTGAATTTCAACTTGGATCTTAGATTGAAAATATTTTGTTGAACCTTTGTTTTGTATTTCCATCTCTAATCCTTCTTCAATTCCTCTAGCTTTATGTTTTTCATTAATTTGAATGTGTGGGTTTTGATAGCTAAAATGATAAGTTAAACATGTCATAGGGTTGATTATCAGATTTGATGTTAGATTTGCCTAACCTTTAGTTGGTTGGTTGAGTTATACTTGATTTGTTGTATTTGGTGTTAAATATTTGGAATACTATGAATTTGTTTAATCGATACATGTTGAGAATCGGATCATCGATCCTCTTACTAAGAGGTATCCTTGAGACACTTGGATTACGTCCTAAAATCTAGATTCTACGATTCTCTTATGGTGTGAATATGTTGTCGGAGTTTGAATTAACCTAGTTAAAGAGGCTTAGGGAATTATAAAGGTTTAATACTAAGCGATTTCACTAGGAGGACACAAATGTGAGTGAGGAATTGCAGGACGTAACTTTGACATTCAGAACTTAGTTCGACGGCTCTATTATGGGCGTAAATGTGACCCGATAAACTACCAGGATAAAATTTTCTTTGAAAAGTATTGCTCTATCGACCTAGAAGGACGTAACTGTGAATAGGTGGATAGGGTAAGAAAATACAAGGGGGAACACAAAAGTGGGATCCTTGTAGTGTAGCCTCGAACCGATTCAAGCCATAAATCTGTTGACTCGAGCTCGTTTGGATGAATCTTCAAACATCATTCAAGATAACCAACCTTAGTTCCTTCTTAAGTAGTTTCTCCCATTTTAGTCAATTGCTAAGAATTTTCACAAAACATTTTGTTTTTGTTTAGTTTAGTTTATTTCTTTTGTTTCAATTTTTGTAACGCAGAAAAATTCGATTTTAAAAAAATGGTAAAGCGGTAATTTGATTTGAAAACCTTGAATTTTTAGATCTCGTATACTTGAAGCGGACTTCACGTTTGAATCATATCGAGAAATCAGTTTTCCAATCGAATTTCATCGGTCGAGATAGTGAATTTCACGTTTCGGGCATGAGTGTAACTGGTAACCACGCTGGAACTTGATGATTAAATGGCTCATTTAAGGGAACATGTATCCAATGGAGAGAGATAAGTTAAACAAGAGGAAGTCTAGGGGGCGGCCACCAGGCCATGTGTATCGTCTTTCTTAGAGGAAGGAAATCTCTCAGTTTTGGATAAGATAAAGGAAGAAAGCAAATGACAGAGACATGTAGCGAGGAAGGTGGGAGAGGAAACTTCCCACTTGAATCAGAAGTGGAACAATTCGGTGGGAGAGGAAGGAAAAAAATGAGGAAGAAAAAGAAAGGAAAGAAGAAAAAGGGTGGAAAGAAGAGAAAAAGAAAAGATGAGTGAAGCTCGCGCTCTCGAGTTTTCACGGAGATCGAGTCGTCGGTTTTCGTTGGAGCAAGAGGCAAAGTTCATGCGTGGCGAGAGCCGGCGTGGGTACAGAATCACGGGGTTTCGCCAAACTCAAGGGAGGTGGGGGGTTTCTCTCCTACTTTGGTTGTATTCTTGTTCTAAGTATGCCATTTAATGCTGACCGTCTTCATTTAATTCAAAATTTTGGGATTAGCCAGTGTGGAATTCGGACCGTTTTAGCGATCCCCGAGGCCTTACCGGTTCTTAGCGTGTGTTGACTTTATGTATTATTACTAGAATTGAATAACATGTTGGTTGTGTGAAAACCATGTGTGTGTGCTTGTTGTTCTTTGTTAATATAGATTTATGATGGATGTAAATTATATGTAGAAAATATAATTATTCATTAAATGGCATTCCGCATTTCAAATTCATGGGGACATCGCGTAAAACGGGTGTGAGTGCATGACATGGGTTTTGAATGAATTATATCGGAGAATGTCCAATAAAGTTTATCGGAGGGTTGTTCAAAAAAATAAATTATATCGAAGTATGCCCACTAATGTTTGTCGGAGTATGTCCAATAAATTATATCGGATAGTTGTCCACAAATTTTATTGGAATTAGCATATCCCGATAAATTATAGCTCCCGAAGATTAACCAATGAGTTTTTATAAAAACAAAAATATTTTGTTTTGAAAACAGTTTTTCATACATGGTAAGTGGATGTGTGAGGGAGTCGGCGAGGACTCGAGACATGGAGCATGGCATGTAGTCATTTGAGTAGGAATGTGCACCATTTAACTTGAATGTGTGTGTGTTTGACATTGCATGTACACTTTGGTGGGGAGTAGCCCTTGTAGGAGAATTCATCTACTGGGCATTGCTCACCCCGTCGTGGGAAAATATTTAGTCTTGGAGTACAGAATGAGAACGTCAGAGCTTAGTTATGAAAAGTTCCAATTTTGGCTTTCACATGTTTTGTAAGGTCAAGTAGAAAACCCAGTTTTTATATATGTAAATGAGAAGTTTTGTAATAAAAACTTAAATGAGAAGTTGGAAAGTTTTCCCAAATTTTATACTATCTGTATAAAATGTATAGAGGCAAAAGTATTGAATTTATCGAATTTAGGGTGTTTAGAAAGGAAAAAAGAGGTTGGAGATGCGGGGAAAAAAAGCTGGAGGCTCGAGCCCATTTTAAACTACGGGTCGCGACACATGAGAAAGTCCTCTATGTCGCGACATGGTTTCAGTGCAGCTGTTAGCTGGTCGCGGCGGGGTTTTCTTGGTCGCGGTAGGGGATGTCCTTTTTCTTGGTTTTACATCGCAGCCAGGGATCACTCCTTGTGTCGCAGCGGCGTTTTATCCTCTGTCTCGTGACAATGTCACTTGTGAGAGGGTCGCTGTACGACGAGGCAAGGGGAGTAGGGGTTGGGACGGAGGTGGTTGAAGACCCAAGGAATTTAGATCCTGACTGGGAAATTTGTTGTGTAACGACAACGATTTCATGGGGTTGTGTCGTATGAAGCAATTCTACCGCCAGCGACATAGTTGGTCGAGCTAGGATGATTTTACACATCGCGATAGAGGATTTTTGAGTCCGCGACGGAGTTAATGAAGCCAAAAAGTTTTATCACGACGAGTGTTTCTATGTCGCGATAGAGTGTGGCCAAATGGAGAGGTTTTGTGTTGCGACTCTGACAATTCTATATATCGTGATATAGTTGATAAAACTGGGAAGATTTTACATCACGGCCAGGGAGTATTTTTGTGTCACCAGCGAGTTGGCGGGCCGGGGAGTTTTACGCTCGCGACGGAGTTGGCCAAAATGAAAGATTATGTCGCGACAAGTAGTTCTTTGTCGCGACGGGGTTAGCTGAGGAAGTAGAGGAAAAATTTACGTATCCCAGATAGAGGATCTTCGAGTTACAATGTGGCGCGCGAGAGAAGAGGCCATGCGGCGCATAGCGGGGGCTAAGTCGGGCGTGCACGGCTGGCTTTGAGCTGCCAGGCAAAAGGAAATTCTATCGTGACGGACTTGGAAGGAAATTTGCTTAACAACGAGAGAAAGTTCTATTGCCCCGGCGACGAGTTGGTTGTTCAAAGGCCGGCGCGTGCGGTAGGGCACATGATTAGCTGGCCGAGCGGCGGGGTGCTGGCAGCGCGCTACGGGCGCCGTCGCGCACGATGGGCGACCCCTATAGCCCTACAACGGTGTCGGGCGCCTGCGGCGAGCACGGCAGCGGTGCCTTGAGGCGCACACCTGCGACACGAACGTAATATGCTTGTGAAGGAGTTCTATCGTGACGGAGGAGTTCTATCCGCGACTCACTTGTCTAGTAGCGAAAAATAAAAACTAAAAATAAAAATGATCCGGGGTGCGTCACGGAGTTTGATATCGAGCACAGGTATGCTGCGATACCTGGGACTCTCGATGGAGCACTTGGTGCAGATAATGCATTGTTGTGTGTTGCGTGTTTTGTGCTTAACATGTTGTGTGACTTATGTGTTGTATATTGTATAAATCATTATACATGCTAGAATGTATATGGAACACTAGGGTTAGAAAACATAACCTTATGGGTTCGGAAAAACAAACTGAACATGATAGTTCGGGAATTGAATTGAATTGTATTAGTGTTTGTCATTTTGCACCACTAAGGAAAAAGGGATGAACGGTGTAGTTCATGATGATAAAGTCTACAAGTAGTTGGAATGCGCACTACTAGTTAGATTGAGATAGAAATTTGAAAACCCTATTGCCAATTGACATGTGTAGATGGCAAATCGGGAGTTCAAGGGCGTATAGGTGATCCATGAGGCGATAGCCAACCATCACACCGTTTTTTTTTTTTTTTTTTTTAACTCGACCAAACCTTTATGGAGCTATGGGTGTTGCGTTTGCCGATATTGTAACACCCAAAGAAACATACCACAGCATTTTATATCATGTTTTGGTATCATAAAGTAAAAGTATATATTTTTAAAATAAAATAAGGCTAAAAATAAAATAAGTAAAACCGAATTTGTACAAGCCCTTAAGGATACAAGTGTAATTTATCAAAGGGGTATAAAATGTAGAAGTTATGAAGATTAGAGAGATCGATGGAAATAACTTTAAGTTGTAGTGGAAATAGGGGAAAGAAGAGGACTAAATGCAAATAAGAGAATTTAAGTATAAAAAGAAAAGGAGATGGAGACAAAATAATTCATTTTTGTCTCCAAAACTCATACGAGGTTTAGGGAGGAAGAGAGAAAGAAGAAGAGGAGGAAGGAGGAGGAGACGAGCAAAGGTATGGATACATGTTTTGTTTGTATACAAATTATGGATTCTAGCATGATTTTGATACAAGAATTTCTTGGTATGGATTGCTAGGGTTTTCATGTGGACACTAATTTGGTTCCCTTCTCTGAGGGTTTTGCTAGGCAAACATTCTAACTCTAGATTTAAGAAATTTTGGTTGGGAGTAACACTGGTTGATGAGAGTAGATATGTAATCCTTAGAGATTCCAAGGATTTGTGGAATTGGGGTGAATTTTGGTATGAATCCTAGGATTCTTTTACAGGTGTTAAAAGTGTTTGTGGAGTTCTTGAAGGAGGATTCCATGTTAGTTTTTGATGAAGGATGTATTAGGAGTGATCTATGGATGAAAATGCATGAAAAAAGGGAGAAAATACCCATTATGGGCATTTTTCGGGATTGTCTGCGATACAAGCAGGCTTGTACCCGGTACAGCTTGTTACGGTTTTCGCATTACGTGGGTTTAAATATTTTGGCCATAACTTATCTCATTTCTTATCCGATTTGAGTGATTCAAGTAGCTCACGTAAAATGAACTTCAGAACCAAACTTAAAGAGAAGGTATTGTCAAATTCTGACTCTAAGTGGTCGAAAAATCCACTCAAAGTGAGGTACATGTGCAAACTGATTCACGCATCGATCTTGAACATGGAGTAGTCAGAGTTGTTTCGGACGTAACTTGGTTCGGTGCTCCGGGTGGGTGATTCAGTTGGAATACGGGCCCTTATCACCTTATCTTTAAAAAGAGTACAATGACCTATAAGAGAGTCAAACATGAATTTAAGATCGGAAAAATTAATGTCTGAACTGTTTCCTTAGTGTAATCTGAGATTAAGCCCAGAGCTAGTTTGGCATGAAAATGCCATAACTTTAGTTGGATGATCCGATTGGATTGAGTCAATTCTAAGTAATGTAGATTCATAGAGGAACAAGGAGTACATAGGTTCCTAATAATATACAAGTATTATAGGTATAAATTTTATATATATGAAAGCTAAATAGGATATATGTATAATTTTTGTATATGAAAAGTATAGTAACATGGTTATAAGAGATGCTATTTGATCATGAATATATCTCATGAGTAATACATGATATCAGTAGATATTCATGTGTATGGGGTATCATTGTATAATACATGAAAAACCATATCTAGACAATTGCACATATGGCCAAGGAAGATGGATAAAATGGGGCATGCACATGGGAAAGATACGATCGATGTTTCATGACATATAGATACGAATGTGAGGGCCAGTTTGGGTCGATGATGTAGATCCCGTTTGGATCACGATGGCCCAAGGTCACCATAGTACATGGCGCCGTCAGCTGTCGCAAATGCGGTGATGATACCCTTCGGGTATATACGGGATAAAGACCATCTCAAATACGGTGATAGTACCTTGGGTACACAGGATGAGATCAGCATGCCAAATACGGTGATAGTATCAGTACATATAGTTATTTCCACGTATCCGGCAGGTATTTGCGAGCAATGAATATAAAGAAAATGAAAAGATTATACAAAGGGTGTATATGAAAAGTATATGATTTGATATGATATGGGAAGCATAACATTTTTATCTCTGGATGATAATTATACAATGACAAGAACACAGTAAAGTATAAATGACATCGAAGCCTATGGAATGAAGCATGTTATAGCGGGATAGATAAATGAATGGTAGTATATCCAAAGTATAATTGTCATAGGTATGTGTATATGTTTAAGAGAGATGATTATTATTAGGGGTCGTCTTTTTGAGTTTATTTCCCACTAAGGCGTAAAGCAGCCGCAGGTGTTTCATCCGTGTGGAAATCTGAGAGAAGAGAGCGCTAGAGGATGGGGCGATCCGCGTCATTGACGTCAGGGTCGACACGTCCGTAGAAAGTCCGTTGGAATTTTTGGTATAATATATGTCTTTTTGTTTTTTTTGCAAACAATGTAAATGTTGAACATTATTAAACCTGGAACTTGTATATGCTATTTTGTATCCTTTGTAGTGAATATAAAACAAAGTTTAACATATTCCTGAAGTTAGAGGCTATAGTTAAGCGATCCGCGAATTTGGCCCCGGGGGGCATCACAATTTAGTGAGCATTCGGATGCAGATTCGGACTGCCCGATGGTCGGATCGGAGAAGGGGTGTCACGACCCCAGTGAGTATCGAGCCTGGGTTTGGCGGTTTACGGAAGCTTCAGGTTAGTGGCTCTGAGTAGAATATTGATAGAAAAGCATGTGTTTAGTAATGTGTTGACCTGATGTGGATGTCCTTGTGTTTTTATGTCAGATGGATCGTCCTCCGTCTAGCGGAAGAAGCCGGGCGAGAGTGGTAACCACGGAGAGCGGGAATATACGCGGATCATACGAATACATCGGAAGTGAGAGTCAAGTTCAGTGAGCCAAATGAGCGATTCTTGAGATATCTCGGGATATGGCCGGAGTACTAGAAGATCACGACTCCTAAAGCTCAGATAGACATGGTAAGAAGACATGAAATTTGAGGAATTCTATGGGACAAGCATGGAAGAACAGAGAGCGGAGTGCAGTTAGAAAAGTTACAAGAATATTAGAGGAAGTTAGATGCCCTTGGTCGAGGAGGTAATGTATGTGATCTCAGCATTTGTAGAGTGAGGGCATATGATTAGTGGAAATTAGTGTTAAGAGTCAAGGGATTCCAAATCCATGACTTGGGAGTTCTTTATCCGAGAGTTCGGGAGACAGAAATGCGTTCAAGTATGTATAGAGACTCTAAGTGGAACGGAGTTCTGAATTTGAAACAGCGAAACTTGTCGATTAATTTGAATGAGAAAGAATTTAGTAAATAAACGTAGAGTATCTTATGGGTTGGTCCTCATTGAGGGCATTTCGGTGTAGACAATTCAGGATGGAATTTGCGCGATTCCATCGAGTGTTTGGCACTATGACTTCTTTCAAGCGGGTGGATTTTTATCGAATTTGGTTCAAGAAATTTTACGCAATGAAAGTAAGAGACTAGAAAGCAGCGATGAGAAAGATCTCGAGAGAAGAAGTTTTCTAGAGGGCTTGTGCCTCGGGAAAAGAGCGGGTCGCCAGCGCAATCGAACATGGGTGCCGCTACGGGGGTGAGAGACAAGGGGTCAATGTAGCACCCTGGAAATGCAGGGATGAGGTGCTTGTTGGACATGGAATTCCGAGTGCCCTCATTGCCATGTCGAGAGACATGTGAGGGGTTGCGGGATTTATTGAGGTGCTTCGGATGTGGAAATGCTTGAACATTTATGTGAGTGTCCGAGAATCGGGGGATAATGGAAGTCATCAAGGGAGTGGCGGAGGAAGATCCAGCGGCACCACTTTCGGCTCGTGGTCGAGAGGTAGGTGGGGGCCCAGAGTCGGCATGGGGGACGGGAGGCACGATGTCGGGGAGGCAGTGTTAGATCGTCCATGCTACAGGCGCCCGGTAGCGAGCATATGCTATGAAGGCTCATGAGGTCGAGGATGCTCTAAAGGTTATGGTAGTATATTTTCTTTATATGATATTGAGATGCATGCATTGATTGATCTGGATCTACTCATTCATATGTGTGCATGGAACATGTATTTGACAAAGTACCAACGATGGAAAAATTAGCATATGACATGCATGTGACTAATCCGTTGGGGCACGGCATTAGTGTGAATAGTGTATATAGAAATTGCCCCATTGGCATACAAGCAAGAGAGTTTCTCGCTGATTTGATACCCTTACCATTCCGAGAATTCGACGATTAAGAGATGGATTGGTTGTAATCTAAACACCGAGCTATAGTTAGTTGTGGTCAAAGGCGATGGTGTTGAGATGCTCTGACGGTAGGGTGATAATCTGAGGCATTGGATCGAGGAGTGTATTAATCGATGTGATCTCTGTATGCAAGCTAGGAGATTTATGAGAAAGGATGTGGACATTCTTGGCGTGATACTTGACTCAGTGAGTCGAGTTGATGTAAGAAAAGATTCCGGTAGTAAGGAATTTCCCGGATGTATTCCACTGAAGGGAATTCTGGGTATTCAAGAGGGAGGTGGACTTAGCCATAGAAATTGTACCAGGAACAGTCCCAATGTCTAGGGCACCGTACAGGATGGCTCCAAAGGAGCTGAAAGAGTTAAAGAGCCAATTGCAAGAGCTTTTGGATATGTTGCATCCGACCGGTGTTTTCTCACACAAGTTACTTTTTGTTTTGTTGTGAAAAAGAAAGATGGCACTTTCTACGGATGTGCATTGATTATCGGCAAATCAACAAAAGTGTGATTCAGAATAGGTACCCGATGCATAGAATTGAAGATCTCTTTGATCGGTACAGAAAGGAGCGGGTGTCTTTTGAAGATAAACTGCGATCGAGGGTACCCTATCGGTGGAAGTAAAAGGAAGTTGATGTCTTGTTTGCATTTAGAACCCAGATATGGACATTATGAGTTTTTGGTCATCTGTTTGGGTTGACTAATGCCTTGGCGGCATTCATGGATTTAATGAATAGGAATTATTTCGACCTTATTTAGATCAGTTTATTTGTTGTATTTATTGTTGACATATTGGTATATTCGAGGAGATGAAGCGAGAACATATGAGCAACATTTGAAGATAGTTAGCCGGCTTTAAGAGAGAAAAAGTTGTATACTAAACTCGACCAAATGTGATTTTTTGGCTAAAGGAAGTTTCATTCTTAGGCCATGGTAGTATCTGCTTTGAGGGTATAAGAGTTGACCACTGCTAAAGGTGAGTTATAGTAGGTGGAAACCACCTCGAGTGTAGTAGGGTGAGGTTTCTCTTGGGTGCAGCGGCTATTTATGGGGGTTGTGAGGAGGTTTTTCTATCATGGCTTGTCCGCTCCCGCTCGATTACTCGAGGGGAGGGACACAAAAAGTTTGGAGTAGACAGGATAAATGTTAAGTTAATTTGAAGCGATTAAGAAAGAAAAATATTGGATTTGAAGCACGGTGTTATTGACACGACCTACCACGGGAAGAGTATACTACGTATAGTGATGCTTGAGCATTAGTTTTGGGATGCGTGTTAATAAGATGGGAAAGTGGTGTGCCGTCGAGACGGTTGAAGCCATAGGCAGATTATCCACTCTGTTTGGGGATTGGCTCTTTATGACTAGTGTTGCTTTGAAAATGTGGCGACATTACTTATGTAAATGGGGAAAGTGTAGAATTTATACGGGATCACAAGGTCCCTCGAGTACACTCCTCAAAAGGCTTAATTTGAGACAGGTGGTTAGAGTTGTTCGAATTATGACTATATTATAGATTATCACCCAGGAAGAAGCTAAGTAAACAGGTAGCGATGGTGTGTGAGAGGCAGTGGCGTGATATCATAGCAATATAAAGTGAATGGAGATTAAGCGGAGGATGGAGCTATATTAGCTCGATTAAACCATGACCCTTTGTTGAAATAGGATGATTACTAGATGCTCAGGAAAATGATGTAGAAACTCTGAGAGAAGATTACGGGGCAGTGGGGATGATGATAAGGTAGTTTTAGTTAAAGGAAGCTAGAAGTTTGTACATTTCCGAGGAATAGGTTATGTGTGCCGGATAATAAAGAGTTAAAGAAAAAGAGATTCTTTATTTGGAGCTCATAATGCGGGTGTTACCATGCATCCTGGAAGTATTAAGATGTACGGGACTTGAAAGCAGTTTATTAATTGGAAAGGAATGAAAAGAGATCTTGTGTGATACGTGTGAAATGCCCGACATGCTCGTGATTAAGTTGAACACAGTGCGACGGGGTTTGGTGAAAGATCCCTTTCAATTCCTCGATGGAAGTGGGATAACATTACCATAGTTTTATTAATGGAGTTTTTCCCCTCACGCAACAAAGCGCATGACTGTTTGGGTGATTGTTGATAGGCTTACAAGAAAGTCGGCCCGTTTTCCCATTCGGTCGGGGATTGAAGCTATTCTAGCATGGATCGACTAGGCCGAGGCTATGTAGAAGGGTATGCGATTGCATGGTGTACAAGCTGTCTGTGTCGGATAGAGATCCAGCGATTTATGAGATTTTAGGAACTACGGTCGGCCTTGGGTACTGGGGCTGGATTTTTAGTACGACATTCCATCCCGCGAGACAGGATGGGCCGGTCGGAGAGAGTTAATTGAGTGTTTCGAAGATATGCTTCGGGGATGTGTAATGGAATTCACTGGAAGTTGGGATAGGTATATTCCATTGATGGAATTTACCTATAACAATAGTTATCAGTCCAGTATTGGCATGGCACCATATGAGGCTTTGTATGGCAGGAGATGTAGAACTCCTGTATGTTGGACAGAATTGAATGAACAGAAAGTGATTGGTTCAGACATCGTAAAAGATCCACAGAAGAAAAGAAGCCTGAGTTATGTCAGGCAAGGTTGAGCGACCGAGTGTGAGCAAAAGTCCTTGTGCTGATTTAAAAGGAGGAGATATTGAATATGAAGTGGAGACAGGTCTTCTTAAAGAAGTATCGCCATGGAGGAGAAAATTCTACGGTTTTGGTCGGAAAGCGAGTTAGGTCAAGGGTTCATGGGCCATATAAGGATTACGAAGCGTGTTGGCCCTATGGCATATCAATTCTTTTCCCTCCGGAATTGGCCAAATTGCTGCGATGTGTTCGTAATGTCGATCGCGGAGATATCGCTCGATAGAGTCGCACATACTACAGGTGCAGAGATAATCTGAAGGATTTTGTCATATGATGAGGGAGGCGCGAGGCAATTAGCGCGGAGGGTAAAACCGTTGGAACAGAGCAAGTACCATTAGTCAAAAGTGCTGCAGCAGCACCATGGCGAGAAAAGCTACTTTGAGGCGAAGCTTAACTATAAAGAACACAATATCCGCGACTTTTGAATCGGTGGCTGAATTTGGGGGACGAAATTCTTTTGCAAGGAGGATTGTAACGCACCCAAAACATACTGGCATTTTATATCATGTTTGGGTATCATAAAAGTAAAAAGTATATTTTTTAAATAAAATAAGGCTAAAAATAAAATAAGTAAAACGGAATTTATCTGAAGACATAGAGATACAGAAGTATGAGTTATCAAAGAGAGGGGTATAAAATGTAGAAGTGCTAGATTAGAATCCAAGTGGAAATAAATTTAACATAATTGAAATAGGGGAAGGAAGGAGGACTAAATGGCAAATAAGAGAATTTAAAGTATAAAAGAGATGGAGACAAAATAATTCATTTTGTCTCAAACAACATAAAACTCATCACGGGTTTAGGGAGAAGAGAAAGAAGAAAGAGAGGGGAAGGAGGAGGGGCAAGCGAGTGGATACATGTTTTGTTTGTATGGAAATTATGGATCTAACATGATTTTGATACAGAATTTCTTGGGTAGTATGGATTGCTGAGGTTTCATGGACACTAATTTGGTTCCCTTCTCTAGGGTTTCTTTGAGACGAACATTCTAACTCTAAATTTAAGGGAAATTTTTGGTTGAAAACCTAGTTGATAAGGAGTAGATATGTAATCATGGAAATTCAGGATTTGTAGAATTGGGTGAATTTTGGTATGATCACACTAGGATTCTTTACAAATTAAAGTGTTTGTGGATTTCTTGGGGAGGATTCCATGTTAGTTTTTGATGAAGGATGTATTAGGAGTGATCTATGGATGAAAATGCATGAAAAGGGGAGAAATCTGTGATAATGCCGTGGGCATTTTTTAGGGATTAGGCGTACGGTACAACTTGAGCTTATGCAGTACAATTTCAGTTACAGTCATTTTGGCCAAGTTTGTACCGGCCTACAACCCGAGCTTGTACCCGGTCTGACTTGTGCAGTTTTCTATTACACGGCCGAGTTTTTAGTATTTTGGCCATAACTTCCTCATTTCTTATCGATTTGAGTGATTCAAGTGGCTAAATAAAATAGACTTCAAGGAGAAACCAAACTTAAAGATAGGTATCAAATTGACTCTAAGTGGTCAGAAAAAATCCACTCAAAGTGAGGTATGTGAAGCGATTCTACGTCGATCTTGAACATGGAATTAGTCAGGGTTGTTTGGACGTGTGGCAGGTTCCCGGTGCTCAATTGGGTGATTCAGTTGGAATAGAACCCTTATCACCTTATCTTTAAAAAGTACAATGACCTAGAGTCAAACATGAATTTAAGATCTCAGGAAAAATTAGTAATACAATTTGTTTCTAGTATGTCAAGATGGCAGACTAGTTTAGCATGAAAATGCTATAACTTTAGTTTAGTTGATCCGATTTGATTGAGTCAATTCCTAAGTAAAGTAGATTCATAGAGGAACAACAGTACATAGGTTTCTAATATACAAGTATAGAGTATAAATTTTATATGTAAGCTAAAGAAGATATATGTATAATTTTTGTTATATGAAAAGTATAGTAACATGGTTATAAGAGAGATGCTATTTGATCCTTGAATATATCTCATAGGTATACATGATATCAGATATTCATGTATATGGGATATCATTGTATAATACGTAAGAAAGAAACCATAATACAAACCAATTGCACGCATATGGCCAAGGGAAGATGGATAGATAGGCATGCTATAGGAAGATACGATCATTCGCGGCATATAGATCACGAGATGTGAGGCCGGATTTGGGTCGATGATATGAATCCGTTTGGATCACGGTGGCCCCGAAAGGGTCACTACATAATTACACATGGCATGAGTCCATCTGGAAATGCGGTGATGATACCTCCCGGGTATATACGGGGATAAAGACCAGCACATCTCGTACGGTGATAGGCACCTTTAGATGCACGGATAGAATCAGCATCTCAAATGCGGTGATAGTATATCGGGTACATATAGTTATTTCCCGTGCTCTATTTTCCAAAGATACTGCGGGCAATGAATATAAAAAGAAAATGAAAAGATTATACAAAAGAAATGTATATATGAAAGTATATGATTTGATATGATATGGGAAGCATAACATTTTTATGCGATGATAGTATACAATGACAAGAACACGAAGTAAAGTATAAATGACATCGAAAGCCTATGGAATGAAACATGTTATAGAAGATAGATACGACAAATGAGTAGTATATCCAAAGATTATAATTGTCATAGGTATATGTATATGTTTAAAGAGAGATGATTATTATTAGGGGTCGTCTTTTTGAGTTTATTTCCCGGCTGGCGTAAAGCTTAGCACGGGTGTTTCATGTCAGGTGAGTCTCGAGAGAAAGAGAGGAAACTAGAGGACGGGATGATCCACATCATCAGCATCCGAGGTCAACACATCCATAGGGGTCCATTGGAAGATTTTTGGTATAATGTATATGTCTTTTTGTTTTTTGCAAACAATGTAAATGTTGAACATTATTAAATATGGAACTTGTATATGTATTTTGTATCCTTTGTGACAGAATATAAAACAAGTTTAATATTCTGAGTTAGAGGCTATGGATTAGCGATCACGGAGGCCCCGGCCCAGGGCATCCGCGATTTAGTGAGCATTCGGATCGGTTCGGACTCGTGGCTGGTCGGATCGGAGGAAGGGGTGTCCGCAATGTGCATAGGCTAGTGCAGCTAGGGATTAGGGAAGGTCAAATAACCTCAAGAGGTTTAAGCCACATCATCCTCCAACATTCACCGGGGGAGGGGATTCAGTGGTACTGACCATTGGTTCAAACAGGTTGAGAGGATTTTAGAGGCTAAAGAGATTACCTCCGATCTTTACGGGGATCGAGCTAAAGCTGGCGTTCCGGTAGAGGGTGAATCCAGTAGCACAGTGTTGGGATTGGGTCGAGACCTCAGCGAGGACTTAAAGGAAGGCAATGACTTGGGCAGAGTTCCATAAGCTCTTCATGACCAAATATTTTACGAAAACTGCTAGACATGCAAAGGCATGGGAGTTCCTAGAGCTAAAGCAAGGAATGATGACAGTGATGGAATATGTGGCTAAGTTCATAGAATTATCCCATTTCTTTGGCTTGATTATGTCTGTGAAAACATGCCAAGGTAGAGGAAGTTTTGAGGATGGTTTGAGTTGACCATACGGGGCAAGATTGTAGGATTCCTCCTAGAAGATATGGACTCTATGGTCAGGACAGTTATGGCCATAGAGAGAGAGATAGATAATGCACGGAGCATCCGAGATACGGGTGCTAGTGACAAGAGGAAGGAGGGTCAGCCTTCTTCTAGTTCGGAAAAGAAGCTTAAGGCTTCTAGTTCATGAGGGTTTCAAGGACAGGGTCGTGACTATCAGGGCCAAGGCCATATCAGGGCTCCTAGCCAGTCATGATCGATGACATGTTTCCATGATCATCAGCCTGGACATATGAAACGGGATTGCCCTCAGAGGCAAGGATCCTAGGGTTTTGGGATGGCACAGTCCCAATCATCAGTGGGACGTCCACAGACACAGTATGTTCCTTCTTGCGGCGTGGAGCGGGAGGAACCCGGTGATGTCGATACTCGAGTGCGGCATGAGGCACCTACCGTATCACGGGCCGGGCCCGAAGGGGGCGGCATGGTCGGAGGTTGAGGGACGGGGCTCATAGGCCCGAGACTTTGGAGACCTGGGGGGCATATCCTGCGTGGTGACACCACTTAGGCGGAGCCAACGGATCGGTCGGGATCTGAGTATGTTTGCCGCTATCTCTCTATGGGCGAGGATATTGTTTTGATTAAGTGCGTCGCATTCTGGTTTATTGTTGCATCATGTGTGAGGGAAGGGAGGTGGGCTTAGAGGTTGGGACCTTAAAGGTATTGTATGGCTCTCCCACAGGAACTAAGGTGAGATGGATCAAATATGTGAGGGAGGGTTGAGTTAGGATCTGCCTCTGGATTCTACTCATTGTGGACATGAGAAATTCGTATTGGACATGTCGGTTGATGTCATCCTTAGGATGGACAGTTGGCCTTTTAAGTCGTCATTGATTGTGAGCGTGGGAGGTTACCACTACACACGAGATGGTATTAGTGTTATGTTTGAGGGGGTGACACGATGTTTTACCTAGATCGGTATCACGACTCTAGGTGGCAAGCTTGTGAACACAGGGACGAGGTGAGGATCAAGACTTGGATCTGTCTCGAGTAATTTGTGAGTATGAGGATGTCTTTCAGGATGAACTACAGGGATTACCTCCACACAGGGATGTAGACTTCTGTATTAAGTTACACCTTGGTACGTCGCCCATTTCTATGACTCCTCATAAGATGGCACCAGTTGAGTTGCAAGAACTCTCAAGGTCGAATCTGAGGAGTATTGGATAAGGAGTTTCATTAGACCCGAAGCGCTTATGCCGTAGAGGGTGCTCGGTTCTATTTGCAAGAAGAAGGACAAGACCCTTCATTGTTGCATTAACTATCGGCCGATTAAACGAAATTTACAATCAAGAATTGGTATCCATTACGAGTTGATGATTTGTTTGATAAGCTAAAAGGGAAGCGCGAGTCTACTCAGGAAGATTAGACGCCATGGCACTGATTTATCATGAATTGAGGTTAGGGAAACCAGGGATATCCCTAAGGCAGCGTTGCGGATGCGATATGGCATTGAGTTCAGTGATGCTTCGGATTGACAAATGCACCCGGCGGCATTACATGGATGCAAATGCGTAGGGTATTGGCCTGTTGGATCGATTGTTGTGATGTACGTTGTGACGTCTTGATATACTTCAAGTCTGAAGGGCATGAGGATCATTTGAGGGTAGTTCTACAGCTTTTGAGAGACCATCGATTGATATAAGTTCGAGAAAATGTAATTTTGGCTTAATGAGATAAGAGTGTACCAGGACAAATCTTGTATCACTTGCAGGTGTGTCGGTAGAACTTTGAAGATAGGGTGCCCTTGAGTTAGGATAGGCCGAGTCGGTCTTCGAGATATGCGATTTCTTGGATTGACAGGAACTACGGGAGGATGTTGAGATTTCTCGGCTGCAAGCATATGACAAGTTGACCCGGAAAGGAAGTCAAATTTAGTCGTGACCTATGTGAGGCATTCTAGAATTAAAAATGAGGCTTACTTGACTCCTGTTCTAATAATCCCCAAGCGAGGGCCAGTGCCACGATGTCTTTGTAATGCCTCTGGGACGGGCTAGGGCGTGTTTATGCGATCCGGGAGGGTAGTAGCTTATGATTCTCGGTAGTTAAAGAATCATGAGCGAAATTACCCCACACATGACATGGAGTTGGTGGCCATTGTCTTTGCTTTAAATATATGGCGCCATTATTTGTATGGTGAGTAGTTTGAAGTGTTTTCAGACTACTAGAGTCTAAAGTATATTTTCACACAGTGGGACCTCAACATGCATTCACGGTGTGAATTGGAGTTTAGGTGACACTTTTTGTATCTGTGGCCATTCTGGGTGGCTGATGCGTGATGAGTCACGGGAATGCTAGCTAATGTAGTGACTGCAGGGTAGCGGATGCTCGGGGTGTGGAAGGACAATTGGACTACGATGGTGATCGGGCTCGGAGCATGTTGGGGGTTTAGTGGCCTCATTCCTCTTTGGGTGAATATTGAGTCAAAGGGTGGGACACGGAGATGAAGTGTCATCGGGGCCAAGATGTGATCCAATCTGGTGTGAAAGCTATGGCCATTCCTAAAGATGATACAGTCTTCGGTATAGGGGATGGGTTGCCAGTTCCCAATTGACATATCGGGAGATGGGATCCTCGGGGGTTCTATTGCTTTCTCTTCCCCCAATTTGTTATTTTATCTGATGGCATGGTATACCATGATATTAAATAAGCGATATTACGACCGGGATGAGAACCGTTGGGGATTTGAGTGAAGATGCTATCACGTGTCGGCGGTGCGGGCACGAGGCCCGGCAGCGCTACTCGACCATTGGAGGTATGCGGTAGAAGTGGGAGCGCGTCCTGATGGACTTTGTGACCCGCGCCGTGAGCGCCTGGAGGCATGATGCGTGATATGGGTGATAGTGGATGAAGCTCGCTAAATGTCGGCACATTTCTGGCGATCTTGGACTGACCTTTACACTAGAGATACGGTAGTTGTATATTAAGGAGATTGTCGGCTACATAAGAGTACCGGTGTCATGGTATGCCGGACAGAGATCCCAGTTTCGACACACACACTTTTGGAAGGGTTTCCATGAGCCATGGGAACCTGATTGATAGTGAGCAAGCTTTTCGTCCACGAATGATAGTTAGTCGAGGAGAGACTTATACGGTTTAGGAGCATGTTGTGATCTGTGTCCTGGATCTTAAGGGTAGTTGGGAGAAGAACTTGCCATAGTGGGTCGCTACAACCTTGATTTCAGCGAGGGCGGGGATACGGGATGCGACATGAGGGGCTTTGTACTTAAACGGGAGGCAGTGTATCGAATAAGATATGTTGAATGAGTGAAGGGTCATGCTAGTCGGTTGATTATAGACACCTCTAAGAAGGTGGGTTTGATACGGAAGTGTCTTCTTATGGCTCAGAGCCGGCAGAAGAGCAACATCTATAGACGATGTCAACCTCTAGACTTTTAGGTGGGTGATCACATCTTCTTGAAGGTGATGCCTAAGAGAGGAGTGGTCAGGTTCGGCAAGCGGGGGAAGCTATGGCCGAGGTATATCAGGCCCTTCGAGATACTCGAGAGGGTGGGCACAATTTCATATCGGTTGGCATTATCGGCGTGCAGGTTTGTCGGGTGTTCCACATCTCATGCTCTGAAGTATGCTCAGATCCATTCGTGTAGTGGTTGGGGAAGGGATTGTTGTTGGATGATACCTTTGAGGAAGGACCGGTGTGTATCATGGATAGCCAGGATCAGGTTTTGCGACGCGAGGTAGTGAAGCAATCTGGGGTTTTTGTGGCAACACAGTGGAGGGAGCAACATGGGACACTGGGGACTAAATGGTACCACCTATCCTTTCTTGCTTAAGGATGAAGGGACGTGGTTTAGTCGTTTGGTGATTAAATGACTAGTTTATATGCATGTGATTGTGTACAATTTCATATGCATGTGATTCGATATGTATGTGTGTGAAATTTTGGGATGAAATTCTTTTAAGAGGGGAAGAATGTAAAACCCAAGAAAAATTCAATTTTTCTGAAAAATGGTAAAAATGTAATTTTGATTGAAAACATGTAATTTTTCTAGATCTTGAATAACGAATGAGCATGTTCTGGAATCTATCACCAATGTAGTTACCTAGTCAAATTTAGGTGGATTAAGTAGTTGGAGTCCAATTTCGGCGCCGGGTGTAGCATTGACATGGCACTTGGTTGAATAGCTCATTTAGAGCCATGTGTCAAATGGAGAGATAATTCAAACAAAGAGAGAAAGTCTAAGGGGGTGGTATGGAGCCTTGTGTCATAGCATCTCTTAGGGAGGAAATCGAGGATTTGGGGATAAGATGACTAAAAATGAATGGGGAAGGAGACGTGTAGTAGGAGGAAGGTGGGAGGAAACTTCCCACTTGAATCAAGTTGGAACAATTCAGTGGGAGAGAAGGAAAAATGAGGGGAAGAAAAAAGAAAAGGAAAAGAAAAGAGGAGTGAGAAGCTCCACCTTCTCTCTAGGATTTACAAAGATCGAGCGATCAGTTTTTCGTCGGAAGCGAAGGCAAAGTTCATCTACCTTGTGAGAGCTTAGTGTGGTCTGAGAATGGGGTTTTTAAGCGACTCCGAGAGGTAGGGTTTTATCTCCTACTTTGGTTCTTCTTGGTCTAAGACCCATTTAATGGCATGGGTCTTCTTTGGGCTGTGAGAGACCGTGTTGTTCAGTCCCAATATTTTGGGACTTAACACTGGAATTTTCGGACAGTGTGTGATGTTTTTATGTGTTATTGCTAAGAATTGAATAACATGTTGGTTGTGTGAAAATCATGTTAATGTATGCTTATTTCATGTATTAACATGGAATTTATGATGGATGTAAATTATTTGTAGAAAATATAATTATTCATGAAATGGTCGCATTTCATATGCACAGAGACATTGCGTAAAACGGGTGTGAGTGCATGACATAGGTTTTGAATGAATTATATCAGAGTATGTCCAATAAAGTTTATCGGAGGGTTGTCCAAAAAAATAAATTATATCGGAATATGTCCACTAATGTTTGTCAGAGTATGTCAATAAATTATATCGAATATTGACCAATGAGTTTTCAAAAAACAAAAATCTTTTGTTTTGAAAACAGTTTTTCATACATGGTAAGTGCATGTGTGAGGGAGTCAGGAAGGACTCGAGACATGGGGCATGGCATGTAGTCATTCGAGTAGGAATGTGCATCATTTTATTTGAATGTGTTTGTGTTTGCTAATGCATGTGCATAGGTGGGGAGTAGCCCTTGTGGGAGGGAATTCATGCGGGCATTGCTCCACCCTCGTCGTGGGAAAATATTTTTCGGTCACAGAAGAATTGCACGGAGAGTGAGCACATCCAGGCTTAGGTATGAAAAGAGCCCGAATTTGCTTTAATGTGTTTTGTAAGATTCTAGGCGAAAACCCGATTTTTGTATATATAAATGAGAGTTTTGTAATAAGAAACTTATTTTGACTTTTCAATATTGTGTTGGAAAGTTTTTTGATTTTTATATTATGCGTATAAAATGTATAGAGGCATAAGTATTGAGTGTAATTTAGGAGTGTTTGAGAAAGGAAAAAGTTGGAGATGCAGAAAAGTCCTCGAGGCCTGCCATTTTAGGTTTAGGTCGCGACATAGGTTTTCTGTCCCAGCCCGAACTTTTCGGCTGTAATGCGACTATGATTCCGCCCAATAATGGACGCTGGGTTCTAATTTAGTCGCGACGGAGTTGTTTCACGCTAGTTTTTGTCGCTATGGGGTCCACGCTATGTCGCGATAGAGTTTTTATCTCTGTTGTTATGACAGTGTCGTATTGTGGTCCACTGCTGTGGTGAGACGGCTGGAAGCGAGAGGTCGAGGGGTTCTGCGTGGAGCAGGTGAGACGAGGAATTTAGAATTGCGATAGGAAATTTGTTGTGTACTTAGCAGTTTCCTGGGTGTGTCGCGACAAAACGGGATTCTATGTGTGGCATAGTTGTTCGGGCCCAGGGCGATTTTCCATTACCTTGAGGATTTTTAGGTCGCAGCGAGTTAGCGGACAGGTTTTTAATAGCAGCGAGAGATATTTCTATGTCGACAGTGTGTGGCCAAATAGAGGAGTTTTGTGTTGAGACAAAGCGATTCTATATGCGACATAGATTGAAGATCTACAAATTTTATATTGGCCAGATATTTTGGGTCGCGACCGAGTTGCGAGATACAGGAGTTTTCTATCGCGACCGAATATTTTTTTTATTTCACGAAGCGGGAGTTAGCGAAGTGGAAATTATGTAGTGACATGGCGGGTGTCTTCATGACAATTCAAGGCACAAGGGTAGGGGAAAATTTATGTGTGTTACGCAATCGAGGATCTTCAGAGTATAGCGAGGCGCCTGTGAGAGAAAGAGCCATGCTTGTAGCGCAATGGGGCTCGGCTCCCGGCGCGCCTGAAGCGGGAGTTGCGGATCGGTGAGGAAATTTGGTCGTGATGAGAATTATTGTCGCGACGGGACTTGGACAGAGGCTAGCCACGCGAAGGTGTCATGCAAACAAGTTTGGGTGTCGCAAAACCCGATGCATGCGGCGGCATGCACGATTAGCACTACTTAGCGCGCTGACAAAGCGCCTTGCGTACGCACTTCGCAGCAGAGCCTTATCGCCTGGCCAGGCCAAGGCGCAGCGGGCGTGACACACTTGCACCCTTACTAGCAAGCGATATGCGGCCACCGCCAAAAACCCCACAACGTTCGCGTTACGACCACGAATCTGTGAAGCAAAGCAGTGTTGCTTCTTGAAAACTCGTATAAAAACTTTTCCTTTCTAAACTTGTGATTTTATAAAATCTCGGCAGCATAACAGCTGCATATAAGACATATTTCAAATCCTGTAAACACAATTTACACTTTTCAAAATATGGCAACCAACACACTCTTTCAAAGAGCCTAAAGCTCATCACATTTTCACAAAACAAAACTATGTACATACATATGCTCAAGCTGTCTGAGATTCAAAGTATTTCGCACAAAAGTTAGTTAATAAAGCACTATACTAGAAGTCAGGAGAATACTAAAATGCTCTAGCGTCCGGTGTGCCTGTACTTGGAAAATAGTTTTTAAAACAAGAAAATAATGAGCTAAACGAGCTTAGTGAGTGTATGCTTTATAAAATGCTTGCTTTTTCTAAAAATATCTCAAAACTGTAAAACTATATTTTTCAAGACATTTTCCAGAAACTTTGCTTGCTTTGCTATAAAATTTTATAGAACTTTTCATATCTTCTTGTTTGCTTTGCTTTAAAAGTTTCTAAAAATTTTCATAACTTCTTGCTTGCTTTGCTTTAAAAGTTTCTAAAACTTTCATAGATTGCTGCTTACTTTGCTTTGCTTTAAAAGTTTCTAAAAACTTTTCATCAAATGCTTGCTTGCTTACTAGTACTTGATTTTAAACTTTATGAAAAATGCTTATGAATAAAGATCAACCACTAAAGGCCTTTCTTGCTTGTTGTACCCTAGTAAACACAGGAGCCTGGGCTTCAACCGTGCCGATGGAAGGACCTGGGTCCACATTACCTAGGTGGAAGGTGGCCCACATCACCTTTTATTAAATAACATTAACAGGAAAGAGACCTGTGTTTTACATCACCCACATTATAATAGCTAGTGCGCTAACCCTATATACTCTAGTACGTACCCACGGTCCTTTAATATGCCATGATGCATGAACTAAGTTTGCCGACCGGGCAAATCTAAATGTGTGAAATGATGTCCTAACTTCTGTGCAGCAAATGCAGGAAGTACCCTCAGCCGATATGCTTTGGCAATCTTGCAAAGTTTCTTAAAGGCTGTTTACAAAATAAACATTGCTTGCTTGCTTGCTTGCTTTTGAAATATGGTTAATAAATCAAACCTTTGCTTGCCTTGATAAAGCATTTACTTGCTTAACTTTCCTAAATCACATTGCTTGCTTTCTTTTCAAATATAGTTTCTGATCAAAACCATTGCTTGCTTGAAATATGGTTTAATACTTTAAAACCATTGCAGAAATATGGTTTTAATACTTTAAAAACCATTACATACTTTTTTTCCAATGTAAAACGTTTTATAAATAATACACACTAGTAATTGAAAAATAAGTTTAGAACACTTACATTTTTCGATTACAAAACTTGAGCATAACACGAAACCTACGCCTTTGGCACATCACACGCACTCCCGAGAGAATGCGGTAAAAAGCATTAATCCTGCGTAATCACGTAAAACTTAATGTACTTCACAGGAAAATCACCTTCAGTAACTAGCATTACTCACACTTAACGAATATCGCTGGCGTGAGGTACGATCACGTTTGTGAGTTTCATTCTTCTTTGAACTATCTTAATCTTTTATTAAGGTTCCCCGCTACCTCGGTGTATATGAATTTGGGAAACGATGTGACGCCCCAAAATCGAAGTCCGTTGACAACTTGTCAACGCGGAAGCTCGTGGATGTCGGGTTGCTCGACACCACTCACTGAATCGGGCGAGTCTCCTTTGTACGGGGCTCTACCCAGTCTGGCTGTCCCGATAATCAACAATGACCACCACCCGGGAGGTCTATATCACGAGTAAAATAATGGCCACTTAGGCCCTGCATCAATACTCAAACATATAAACACATGACTATAAAACCATAGTCCATAAGAGTTTTAAATTACACCGCTCTGCCATACAAATATGAATTTACAACCCATATATATTTACAAAATATATATTAAAGCCCTGTCCAGAAAACTCTTCCTTGTAATACTGATCCGAATGCGCGGGTGGCGTCACTTTCTTATTGCACGAAAAGGATCCCACGGTAAGTGAGTAAAGCCCGGTAGTGATAATCTGCCTCTGAGGGCTACTCGTGATGCAGCGTACAATGGTTGCATAATCAAACACACATCCAAGTGCAACATACATGTCTGAATGTCTACATGCCATGAATGAGACTCGATTCACCATGCCCCATGTCATAGAGGCTCCAGCCAGAAATCCATGCGCTCGATATGTCATTGATAATATATCCCGAGTCACTCATGGCTAGTCTCACATGCATCCTTAAGTTGTGACAGTATCCTTTGTTATTACCAATAATGACAATGTCGAGGAGCCTCATACGTCTCCATTACCCGATACAAGTGTCGATGGGCAACAAATCAGTCCAATCCAGAGCTCTATCACACAGCTCGAGAGTCTGTAGCGATAAACATGGCCAGGTGTGTCTTCTTTGGGCAACATAACTTTTCGGGTGATACCGCGAGGGTCTTGCACTCATGCTGAGGAACTATGATATTGCGGGTCTCTTACACCCGTCGCCTCGAGTTCTCAGCAACTCCCTCAAACATGCATGCGCATATGAATGAAAACCATTTCCAAACAAAGGTATTTTGTTTTTAACTTGGTAGACCCGACCCTACGATATAAATGGTGTACGGACTCGGAGTAATCTATTTTGTGGACAACCCTCCGATCATGTATCAATTGGGCGGGACTCAGACGATTGATATTATATGAACCTTTCCAGTGTATATGTGTTGGTCAACCCTCGACGATTCTCTCGAAACACCTCATTACATCACTCCTATTGTTCTAGGTGCGGGCATATGAAATGTAATGAGCCATTTCTATTTTCTTAACCCGTCGACTCCATTTTGGGCGTTGTCTTATTAGTTAAACCCACTAAACAACACCCTAAGCGGTGTTGATCCTGGCAATAATACTCACGACACCATCAAACATCTAACACGATTATCGTCTCAACTATCTTATTTCAGCGCTTTGATTACACTTTACAGGATTACCCCAGTGCATATGGAATGCATGATGCCAATTCCAACACATTCATGCTAATATATTCACTTGCATATATATTAACATAATTAATCACATAAAACATGTTATGCAAATTCACATCAATTACACACCAAGAAATTAGCTCCACATATGGCTGAGTAAACACAAGCAATTCATTTTGAATCACTCAACCATACACATTTGCACATAAAATAATAATTTCGTGTCTTCCTTCGTATTACTATTCATTACTATTCATGTGTGTTACTATTCCACGTTATTTATTTTTCTAGTAATAACACACAAAATGGCCAAAATCCTAGGACCCGCATATAAAAGCGAGGACACCTCTTGGTCCCTTCACGGATCCATCATAGAATGTTGTATTGCAGAAACACCACAAGGCGAGAGACATCGGTCTGGGAGCAGAAGCAAACCTCAACACGATGGGGACTGCTAGAAATAGTCTGAAAATTACATCGAGATTGTCAGCAGTCTAAAAATTTCGCCCGAATTGATAGAAAGAAAATAATGTTGAGTCGCCGGGTCAGCTCAATCGAAAATTTCTAAAAATTCCTATACTCAATTAAGAAATTTGAGAACTAGAAATTCACGGCCCTTCACTTCAACCTCTAAGCCAGTTTCAAATTCATTAAATAGCCTTTAGGCTAGAAATAACACAAGTAGGAAAATTCCCTACCTCGTGGAGTTTGACGAAACTTCAAGATTTTGGTGTCCACACGCAGCTCTCGTCGCATAGATTAACTTTGCCTTCAGCCCCGACAAAAACCTACGATCCAATTTTCGTAGATCTAAGAAAAAAGCGAAGAGAAGAAAAAAAATAAAATAAAAATATATCTCTATCATCTAAATACTCCTTTGCCCCGAAACAATTGCCCTCTTCCCTCTTTAAGCTTTTCTTTTATTTTTGTTTTTATCTTCTTTTTATTATTATTATTATTATTATATTATTATTATTATTATTTAAATACAAGGCTCATATTATCTTATTGGTCAATTTGCTCGAAACCAATTTTCTTTCTTTTGAGTTCAATTTATTTTAAATGAACTTAGCTGAAACCATTTTCGACTTTCGAGATTTTTAAGTAAAAATCTCTTCATGAAATCAGCGGCGGCTTATCACCCAGAAAAATCGTAAAATATTCAGTTTTCTAAATTAATGAAACTTTTGGGTCACTAGATTTGTGACGAATTCAAACGGTGTAGTCCATTTTCGTCATCGAGGAATCTAGAAGAAATTTCAGTTTTCAACGATACGTTTTTACTTTCAAAATTTGAATTTTCAAGGTTTCTAAACAAAATGCAAAATACAAATCTGGGTTGTTGAGTTGTGAATGCAGGGTACCTTTATGTTTGAGTACGATACGCCGCGAAACTTGTTTTGTAAGTGAGTCGCGGTACCAGCCTTGGCTGCGGTAAAGATGCAGGGTACCACCGATGCCGTACCACCTCACGGGATTATCCATGAACACGTATTTTTGCCCTTTTTGTGGCACTGTTCCATACAGATTCCTATTCCATAAAACATCAAAGCTAACGCCAGTCCACCCCGAAACAACTCCGCGAACACTTGTATTTGTGGTTTGGAACTTCATATAACCAAACCCTAGCCAAGAATTCAAGAACTCATACTAAGGTCCACCAATCCATATAAAACCATAGAAATATGATGGACTCCATGTTTATCTTATACTAACTAGGGTTTTACCCACACACATTCAGCAATCTAGGGTTGGATGATCTCTAACTAAACTAGGTTTGGAACAAACCAAAAATCCGCTACACACCCTTAGTAATCCATACAAAACCAAAACCCATGCAAAAATCCAAAGATCCATACCTTTATTTCTCCTTTTCTTCTTCTTCTCTTCCTTTCTCTCTTCTTCTCTTCTCCTCCCTTTTCTTTTCCCAAAATGTGGAGCCCTAACTTGTGAGACCAAAAATGAGAGATTTGTTTGTCTCATGCCCTTTTATATTATCATATTTCCTTTAATTAAAATTTGGTCCTCCCTCTCTCAAGTATTTGCAAATCAACTTTTGTTATTTCTATAATGGCATACTCTCTTCTTTTATTATGACCTTCATATCCCTTTTTGACCAATTACAACTTTACCCTTGTTCTAGTCTGAGAATTAGATTCTGATCAATTTATCATTTCACAATTTCATCATAACAATAACTCCCAATATACAATGGCACTTAAAAGCAAGTCTTTTGGTGCACACATAAAGCGCCTACGATTTGCGTATCGTACACCCTCTCGGGACGGTTCCATACAAGGCATGCTGCCGCATTTAGGAGGCTGCCGCAGCGGAGGCAGCGACAATAGCTTGGCGCTCTAGGCGCGCACACTTCGACGTAGCGTGCACAACAAAGGGTACTATCACAACGGAGAATCTCTCGCGTACATACTTGTCCAATAACTTCAAAAAAAAAAAAAAAATGACCCCGAGGAATTGGGGTCACAATTCATCTCAAATCGTGTGTGGAATTTTTCCGGATAGTGAGCAATCTAGTAGTCGAGGTACTTAATCCTCACTAAAACCACACCTTCCATGTGGGATCGATATGTTTACTTTTTAGTCCACCATATACTTATGTCTGACCCTATTTTGTAGTTCGCATCAAGCTTGCTTTCGGTATCGACGAAGTAGGTTTGTTGTTTGGATTGATATTTTGGCAAAAGATAAGTTTGTTAATTTGAGTAAAAAATTTATTTTCTTATTTTTATTTGTTTCTTATTTGTAGCTAGTTTACTTCATTTTTTATTTTGTATTTTTATGAAAGGTGCTAAATAGAATGTCTAACGAAGAGATAAATGAGCTCTTCTACAGCCTCCAGAATCAACTTGCCACTCACATCCCGAGAGAACCAACATGGGAGGATATCGCCATGAGAGCCAAGCACAAGGCTACGCTCACGAGCCAACAAACTTATAATTTTGAAGGGGCGAATTATTTCAACAACAATGCAAGGTTACTTCTTTCAACCCCACAACACTATCCTAAGCTACTATCATTTGGGTTAGGGGACATATGACAATTTCTCCTGTGGAAATCCAATTATGCAAAGTCAAGAAAGTTCAAGTTCTATTATCAGCGACCATGTCTATTTGGGGAGCTATTTCTTGCCTTGAAGGAAGAAATTAAGAAGGATAAAGACGCTCTAAAAATGCGGTGGCCAAACATGGAAACCAAGATGGTTGCAAAAATGATAGTGCTTCGTCTATTTCGTATCACCAGAGGTATTCCCGACGTAGGAACTAAGGTCATCAAGAAGCATTATACTCTTGTGGTAATCCATGAGTCATCTCCACGAGTGGTATTCTAGGTGATCCTTAAGGGTTGTTCTCTAGATGTATGCTTAAAGTAAATTATGGGGTTGTGGTTGGTTGATTGAGTAAGTGATTAAATTGACTATTTTAAAGCGGAAAGATGATTGATAGGGTTAAAGGTTTCCACTCACTATTGATGAGTAATTCCACCTCTTCTTAGCAATCTAATCCCAAGGAACCATTGATGAATGGTCTTGATGGAAATTTTACATTAAAGCTCCTTTTAGAGCGAACGATCGGTAAATATGCAAAGCACTGTTCAAGCGATTTGCTCGGACTCTTAGCTTGCATTTTGCAATCAACCATGTGAGTATCTAGGGATCTCTCGTTCACACGTTGTCAAGAAAATGCCCAACTAAGGTTTTATAAGATTTCCCTACAAGTGCTTAACATCATACAATCTCGTTGAGGTATAAAAGAGGAATTGAGGGTTATCACACTGAAAGATTACATGAAATTGAAATCTAGAATCTAAAGAAAAGTTAAGTATTCAACCCTACTCTATGAACCCTAGCAAAACTATGAGAAAACACTCTCTTTCTATGAAACCAAAACCCTCGGATCAAAAGCCTTCTCTCTCCTTTCTTTGGCTTTTATACCCTTTTCCTTTGTGCTCGACCGTGGTCAAGGACGAACGCCCCCGGCAATCGAAATTGGAATTCCGCTTCAAATCCCAAAATATTACATGTTGGTATCGGTAATTGGTAAGTGTGGCACCGGTACCACTTTGCTATCGGGTGATTTTCGCTTAGGGTACCAATATCGATGAGAGTGGTACCCTGCACCACTGTTTATAGTGAAATTCTCGTCAAGTACCGGTACCGTGTGAAAGTGTGGTACTGGTACCACTCGCCTTTGCAATTTTTCCCAACATCATTGCACTTCCTGAAGATTTCACCAATACTACCATCATCCGCAATGATCCATATTCGCTCTCTAGACACGAACCCTTATAACAATTATGCATGAAACCCGAACAACCTGCATAAGTCCAAAAACACGAAAACGATCAAAGGCACCTATTCTTATGCAAAATGAGAGTAAAATATAAGCTGAAGGTGTAACGCCCCTTCCCGAGAGAGGATGTACAAAGAGGCGAATCGTAGGGCGTATAATGAGCACCAAGTGTCACATTGTGGTATTTGAATATATCCTTGCGTACCGGGACATGTCACGGTATTTTTACTAAATCATAAGTTGGAAAAAGAAAATTTTTATATAATGAAGTTTTCGCTAGTAACACGGCTTCGCTTTTACAATTTAGTCGCGAGGTAACGGCCGATTTCTATGGAGTGGCCGGCACACCCGCCGCTAGTAGGGGGTGGGGGTGTGTTAGAAGGTGATAAAATCCGATATAAATGTTGCTCTTTTGTGTATTCAACAGATAGCAAACATGGACACCAATTTGAAAATTCTTAATAGAGAAATGTATGCTATCATGGAATGAACAATAATACAAGCTAAGGAAATAGCAAAAGTTATAAAAGAACAATCTTCAAGACAATTCCCAAGCGACATAAAGAATGATGTCATACAGGAGTGTGAAAACGAAACTTTGAGCCTTGAAAATGAACTTTCGAGCCCTACATTGGATGAAGACAAGGACATAATGGAATGTGACCAAATGCCTTTGATCCTTGAAGGAGAATTTCAAGTCTCGTCATTAGTTGAGAAGAATGAGCTTGCTAGTGAAGAAGAGCCAGAATTTAAGACGATGCAAGTTGAGGAGCAACATCCATGGATGAGAAATAGATGTTGAATAGAAATGTTCAAACCCTAACCCAGTCATTACATAGCAGGAAGTATGGAAACAAAGCACCCCGGGGAGGCAGACGAGGTGGTCTCAGGTTAGAATATCTCCATGTACAAGTTGAATGGTGCAAAGTGATTGGGGTTGAATAGAAATCAAAGGTAGCCCCTCTTCCAAGTAGCCCTCTCCCGCTAACCCCAGTCGATGCAAGTTGAATAGAAATGTTCAAACCCCAATCACTAAAGGATGCCATTAACTTAGCCCACATGAAAGATGATCAGAAATCTGAAAGAATGCAAAATCAAATCAACATATCTGGCACCTACTCTAGTGGAGTAATCTGAAGCGATCTTCGATGCATCCGTGAGACTAACATCGGATGAAATGCAAAGGCGGAGAGCCCAAGGCCTTTGTTTCAATTACCATGAGCAGTTCACACTAGGTCATCGTTTTCTTAAACCTCAACTGTTATTACTTGAGAGTGAGGAAGTCGAATCCAAGGAACTAGGGGAAACTAGTATCATGCATGAATAGTTTCCACCTTAAACCTTGAGGACATGGTTTCACTTCCAGAGGGGGTGATGATGAGAGTTATCCACATCACCATTGCTAGAGCCCCAGGTGTGGGTGACTTAGACGATAGAACAATTTTAAATTTATATTTCTCTTTACTTCATTGCATTTTATCTTTTTATTTTTAGATAAGTAGTGGAGCAATTTTTAGTAATCATGGCATGCACGTTTTGTTACTATTTTTGTATTTAAAGCCTCATAATTATAGGAATGAGGATAGGAATTTTTTCTATTTATCTCTTTGTCAAAAAACAAACCCACGAGGGTTTTATCAAAAACTCTGAACTTTAGAATTTTTCCATGACTTTGTTGATGTTAAATTAAATTATTTCTTATTATTAGTAGGATTCTTTTTTCTTAGCAATCTAGAATTTGTTTCCTTTTAGGATTCTTCTAGTAAGTCTATGCCTATATAAAGACTTTTGTTATGTAATTTGAATTAATTAATGGGAATAAGACTTTTAGTTTTTCTCTTGTTCCCAATTGAGGTTTCCTAATTTTAACAATTGAGTTGTCAAATTCAAGCTTTATCTTATCTCATTTTTACCTTTTTCCACGAAAATGTTCCCCCACTTGCACCTAATATTGATAGTCTTTTCGAGTCTCATTACTCATCTAATTTAATTAACTACATGTCAATATGAATACAAAAAAAATATGCAAGGCTTCCCTCCAAAAATACTTTTGATACCATATTAAATCATTAACTTTTTAAAATTCTAAGCTTGTAACTTGCAAAATACGTTAATTAGACATTTTGGAATAAATAAAACTTGTAATATAATATATCTTGGACTTCTATGATCTAATAATGGAGTTTAATGGTTAATAATTTAGGTTTAATATTTATATAATTAGTAGTTGATCTTTATTTTTAAGGTAACAAATATAAATTTTAGATTTTAACTGAGTATTTAAAGACATGTAGATAATTTTGGAGAGACAATTTTTTTTTAATAATGTAATCCAATGTTTTAAGAAAACATCTTTAACTAGTTAAAACCTCATTCATCTTTGTGAGTTTTTTTATCTTTTTGTTCTCGAGTTATTTTATCATGTGACTTATCACTTTCTTGACTCATAAAATTCAAAGTCTATCGACAAGTATCATCAAGCTATAAATGTCACACCCCGAAACTCGGTCCAAGGGCACGATTGTCATTTCACACCTCAAGCTCGAAGGCTTGAAGCGTTAAACAACACTAACCTTCCTTTCTTGTAACTAGATTTAATTCGATTACGAACACATGTTGATGTCTTGCGACTTTTCTATATCACCAATTCTCATATCAAGAAATTCCATAGCCAACAAAAATTCTCTAATTCTCAACATTATGACCCGAAACCAAATATTCGTATCCTTACAAGCAACTACGAGAACAAATAATCAGAATGAACATAGACTCATAAACTAAACAAGGTCCATAATGGATTCCAAAATCAAAGTCCTAATAATGATATGATTCACATCCTAACCAATCTCTCCTTGTCGAATTAAATGTAACTAAAAATATGTCAACGAATGGGAGTGATCTTAAAGCTCAGTAAGAAATATTAATACAGTTTCATGGATCAAAAGGTTTTCGATCATATAACAAATAAGAGATGTTTTTCATCAAAATTGTCTATTCAAAAATAAGTTAAACCATTCAAAATTTTCCCTCAAAACATTCTCAAATTCATTTCAAATCAGTTTCGTATCAAATGGGATCCAAACAATTTCATACCAAATTTTGATTCAAACACTTTCATATCAAAGTCCAAAATCAAATACATTTCAAATATATTTTTCTGCAGTCCCGGCAAATGTCGAATGGGTGCCTGACCATGTGGGACTTTTAAATGGTGTTGGCCAGCAAAATTGTTCTTTAAGGTGGACCAAAACCAAAGACTATTAGTCTTGTGTCTTCTTGAAACACAGGGGTTGGGGTTGAATCAATTATTCGCACGATGAATGTAAATGTCAAGCTGTGTCCCCTTTGTTAATGAGAATTTGAATAGTGTCATTTATTATTCCTTTTGACAATGGCCGAATAGTGTCCCTATATTTCTTCTTTTTCTATGCTCCCGTAGTGCAGTGGTCCTCTTGCTTTTTTCCACTTAGGCTTCAACAAGCATATGGTGGTCTTCTACCACCTTTTTTTTTCATTCTTAAAACAATTTGATTATGACACCACCAACTAGTATTTTATTTTATTTTTTTAAAAAGAAAGATAGTTAAAATCTAAATACGACTTAACTGGAGTTGATCTAAACTTAAGAGAAAAATTAGATAATCTACACGAATAAATCTTGAAAAATAAATAATGAAGATCTTGCTGATTGCTTCTTAAACTACTAGATATTATGTTAAGTCTTTGGGATTAGAACAAAGCCCTCCTCTCTTGAAAGAATGGAAAAAAAAAAATTTGTTCACTATAATAAGATCTAGGAAAAATCTTATATCTTGAAGGTTTTTCTTCAAACCCAAGTTTATGGAGTTCCCATAATCGAGAAGAGACTATGTAGAGAGAAACTAGGAGAATCAATGAATAATAAAATATTTTATTATTTTTCTATTTATACCTAGGGTTTCATAGAGAGTACCCTTATATCATTTCTTTTAATTTTAAAGAATTTTTTTTTTCTCTGGCTTTAAAATTACAAGGGTGTTATAATAAATGTCAACTTACATTTTACTTGGTCAATTTGAAAAATTAGTATCACTTTATCTATTTATGATCTAACTTGGGAGTTCAAAAAATACGTTATGGTAATCAAAAGAGTTATTATGTAATTTTAATATTGTGATAAATGATCTAGTGGAATTCATAGTGAACATAATTATAACCACCTTTTTTAATCAAGTTGATAATTTTATTTTATTTTTTATTTTAAATAAAAGATAAATTATTATGAATCATTTAGCATGGAGTTCTCGTGTTCTTTGGGCACATCTAATCAACATATATGAAAATTTATAAAGAAAAGAAAAAGTCAAAAAACTTCATGTCTATTCAAGATTTCAACTTTACCTCGTTGGAAACTCCTAGCATACAAATTATTATATTGACTCATAGAAGTTAAGCTAGAAAGGAACACTATATTTAATGTGCATAGGATAACATTATTTCAATCAAACACACACATGATATCCAAGAATGCAAATGGATAAGGTGTAGAATTTTGTGGAGGAAAAGAAAAGTAAATAAGAGAAAAATTATCAATCAATATATACATGAATTGATAGGAGGAACGTAAGTTCAAACATTGAGTTTATAGGTGTCTCTTTCTTTTGAAATTTAGGCTACATTTTATTCTTAGAAATTTGAGGGGAAATATAAGGGGAAAGATGAAAAGAAGTATAAAAAGAAAGAAAAATGATGAAAATTCAATATATTATTTTATTTGATGCTTCAAACTTACTCTTATTTATTTTAATTCAACAATATAAAAAGATTAAATAATTTAAAAAAAATAAGAGTTTTTAAATGATTTATTTATATTTGTTTTTCTTTTAGATTTTTCATTAGGCAACAAAACATAGAAACATCATTTTTTCTTAATATTTCCTATCATAATACTTTTCATAAATCAAACAGAACTTTAATATCCTAATTTTACCAAGCTGAAATCCTAACTTAGAAACTCTTCCATGACTTTATTGAGTCATAAAAGTCAAGCTTTTGTTTTCTTCCATCCTCACCTTTTTTTTTCCCACAAAAATGTTCCCTCGTGATAGAGCCTTGATGGATTTCACTTCTACCTAATATTGGCAAGGTTTTATAAGGATAAAGAATATAGATGCCTTTGGTGTTTGGTCATATGTCTTGACCCTTAAACTATTTTAGAGTGAACCAATGCCCCTAAGTTTATTTCGTAGCTTAAAAATTCCCTTGTCGTCAACAACTTTAACATATGGACAAATGAGACGTTAACTTTGCTGATGTGGCACTCCTCATATGCGCTTTTAGCTTATGTGGCACCTTTGCACATGATTCTTTAAACTCAAACATTGTTTTGACAAAAATGCCTTCATCCCTACCGATCATTGATGAGTACCTTAAATACTCATTTTATCCCCATACTTTGCTTAAGTTTTGGTAGTTTTATGAGATAAATAAGTGTCCTAATGCTCTTTTTTCTCAATTTTGTGATTAGGCCAACCATTGAGCGAAAATGAGCTAAATTGAAGAAAAATCGACAAAGTCATCATGCGATCATGATAAACATGCTTGATTCTTTCGCCTCGTGACGTACTTATGGCTCCCTCATTGGCATGTGGAAGATTACAGACTCTGGGCTTTCGAAGTAGACACCCAGTCGCATGATTAGCGTCGAATGAGCATATACGATCATAAAGTGAAGGAAATGTAAAAAGATGAAATTCGGATTAAGCGCGAGTCACTTATGCTTTAGCGTGAGTCCACTCAAGCTATGGCGTGAGTTGGCTTTGATAATTCCAGTAGCTTTCCATTTCGCCATGTTGTAATGTTAGATCTGCCACACTACAATGCGGATGTCGAGCCCATGTTTTTTCAAAGCCCATCTCCTATTTCTCTTTTGGTTTTTGGCTAATAAGAGGAGAAATTAGGGCATTTGACCAGGGAGTTCGGGAGGAGGAGTTCGGGAGCCAAAGAGAGGGTTTCTCTTGGCTGCAAAAAGGGAAACCCCTAGGGTTTCTAAACCCTATGGCAAAGCTCTCTTTGGGGGAGGAAGAAGATTGAAGAAGAAGAGGAAGATTTGAAGAGGGAATTGAGCATTTCATCTTCCATATAGGCTACTTCTTCTCCGCTTTATGTTTTATCTCTTTTCTTTGGTTGGATTTCTCCTCTCCGTGGTAATCTCATTTTCTAGGAGTTTTTTGATGAAGTCACAATCAATGAACTATGGTGTTTAGCTTTGATTTGTAATCTTTGATGTTTGGATTTTCTTATATATTGAATGTTCTATTCAATTCCTAATGCTTGTTAATGATTGATCAACATGATTTGTGACTTAATTTGAGGTTGAGAAACAATAATTAGGTTAGACCATGAATGGAATGTCATGTTTCACCATATAATAGAGATCTTTGTGGGTTACATGTGACATATTAGGTTTCTAATGCTTAATGCATCCTTGGTTAGGAAGGTTTGATGTAGAGATGCATTAAAACCTGGCACTACGGGGTAGATTGTTATTGCTTAGAAAGAATCTGAGGGCTTAGCGAAATGCGCGCGCCACGAAACACAGGGGTCAGTTGACTCACGTCATTTGCGGAGAAAATCTATACATCTCGTATCACGAGGCATATCTGATAAATGGCCTCTTGGGCCGTAAACCAATACTGAAATAAATATCCCAACTATATTCCAATAGTCGAGAGTTATACATTTCTCTTAATACAAATACATATTAAAATTCTGATTAATGCATATTATCCGAAAAACCATAAGCCCTTGACGGCTTTCTTGATTTCTCGACCTGGGATGTGAGTCCCCTCGCCGCTCTGTACTGTAAATAATATCCCTCGACAGGGTGAGCTAATGCTCAGTAGTGGAATTGCCTTAAGTGGACTACTCACCACCTAAGTGCGGTCTGATGTTCCCGAGAAATAAATATACATTCAAGCGAATGCATGATCTACTTGAATGTCTCCGTGACTGACTCGAGGATCCGTACTCCTTGAGCTCTTTCACACTTTCCTAAGCCTCATGAAAATTATTGTTTTATTAGTGGACAACCCTCCGATGTAAATATATCAATTAGGCGCTCGGAAGCGATTGATGTATTAGTTGTTTGTAAGACTACCCTCAGATGAATGTCAGTGGTAGCTCAGACGATTGATATTTTTTAATTTGGACTACCTCGGAATGTGAATTATATTTTAGACTACCCTCCGAACCCTTTTCTCTAGACTCATCTCATGCACTAACTCCTATAGTCCTAGGATGTTCTAGTGCATATGGAATCACATGTATGCCAATTCAATGTGATCCAATTCACATGTAAATAAATAAACATGCAAATATTTACAAAACATTCAATTCACCTGATCATGTCATGTAAGATTCATTTCCACATCAAAAATTAGCTCACTTGGGCTAATGATCAAACCACGAGCAATTTAATTTAAATCCTTTCGACGAACACATGTGCTACTGAACTATATTTTCGTGACCATTGTTTAGACAATTAAAACCACTAGGTTCTTTGTTCTATCAAACACAATTTATCACGAGTTCACTTTGTAGACCCTTATTTCGTAGGTCAGGCCTGTACACTAAACACATTTTCACATAAATGCAAACTAGGAACCCACGTAAGCGGGTGGAGTCACGGACTATCCACACACATGGGTTTGAAATCCGACATCTCGGTTCGACTTTGGAGCGTCGAAGCAACCATTGAGCCTCGAAGCAAGCCAGAAGCATTGTAGAACGCAAATGGCGTAAAACCCCGTGAGGAGAAACCCCTACCTCTCGAGTTTGAGAAAACTCCTAAATCGTACCCGCGCGAAGCCACTCTCGGGTAGACGGGTTCTCTCTTTGTCTCGAAGGTTGTCGACGGTCGGATGGATTCGAGAAGCACAGAGAGAAGGAAGACACTCTCTCTCTAAAAATGAGATCTAAGCTTCCTCTGCAAGCCCCTCCTCCCCTCTCACGTTTTTCTCCTTTTTCTTTTTGAAGAAGACAGAATCCTTATCTTTCTTTTGTCCTTTAGTGACTTAAATGATTCTTTCGAAATGCGAATTAAGTCCGCCGTTTCCGGATTTGATATTGACACTATCTCGTGATCCATTTCATCATTCTCTACTCATGCCACTTATGGCACATGAGTACGTGTTATATGTGACTTTCTTCGCGCCGAAAATCATTTCGGCACGGCGCGATGCCTCGTAAAAGCGATGCCCAGCACAGGCGCCTGGAATTACACGAATTTTACGTGCTAGCTAGATTTGTGAGACTATTCCAGCGATTGCAAATCCATTTCATGTCATCCTAGATCTGAAGGAATAAATTTCGGATTTTACTTAGAAATTACAATTTTAATAACCAAAATTCTGATTTTGCCTATTTCGAAGTGGAATTTATCGGGTCTTACATTCTCCCTCCTTAAAGATTACGTCCGAAATTTAGAGCCCGATCATAATCGCTCCACATGCATATGCAGCGTGCACTTACCATGCATGCAACGATCGTTAAATGAGTAAGCGGCCCCAGCCTTCATCCCTAAGCGAAGGGATAGGTGGCGCGTCGTGTCCCTCGCGCTCCCACGTGGACCGCCTCCACTCCATAGTAGCGCCATAGCACGACACTAGCCTCACGGTGCCGGCGCGTGGTAAAAGCACGATCACGGTATCGGCCAATCGCATGTGATCCGCTCCTCGAAGGTCCGGTAAGTATCGACCTGATCTGTCCCCGATCCACCACGTAGTTGGATCACGGGTATATTTAGGGCATGGAGCGTGAAACGCCGTGGACACGACATCTTTGGGGTACGTAACCGCTGTCCCGGTCTGCTTGTGGTTCCTACCCTCTCGAGTATCTCGAAGGTCGATGAACCTGTGATGGCTTTCACGGCTTGCGAACGACCACTCCCCTCTTAAGCATCACCTTGAAGGCGTGATCCCTGACCTCGAACTCTAAGGGTCGGCCGTCTTTGTCGCATAGGCTCTTCTGTGACTGGCCGTGAGGAAGGCGTTAATAGTGTGGCTCGCTCTCGGAGGTGTCTCTAATCAAATCGGGGCGAGTGATGGAGCTCTCTCCTGCTCGGTCGACATAACGGTGATCTACATGGCCTCCCATACAATGCCTCATGCAGTTGCCATCACGTATACTCGCACATTAGCGTTGTTGTATGGCCCGAATTCCACGAGAAAATGCTCCTCCCAGCGCCCTTATGATCCGGGGCTGGCGTGCTTGTAGCATGTCCTCCTAATGTATAGTCCTCTCGGTCGACCCGTACATGCGAGGTGGAACGTTGTACTCGCTCGTCGTAGTGTGCCGTAGCCTTTTGAAACTCTTCCCAAAAGTATGCGATCAAACCTCGGGTCCTGTCGGAGCCTTATGGATCACCCAGTACTCCAGTGGCCCGGGACTATCTCCCTGAGATGTATAGCCATTGGAGATCTCTCGAGGCGAAGGTCATGCCTGACTAGAAAATGTCTTGGAAGCCGTGGCGGTCATATCACCACGTCTGCGTCGTAAGCCTGCTTTGCGTCAGTGGCTAGTGGTCATGAGTCCATTAAGTGACGTGCTCAGCCGGCTCGACCACCTCGATGGCTAAAGTAGCCTGCGCCACAGTGCTCGACGCAGCTTTCTTGACATGTGAGGCGTCGTCGAGCAAAGTCATACGTGTCTTTTAAGTAAAACGATGAAATGCGGCGAAGATCTGGTGCATCTTCGTGCCACACGGATCTGCAATGAATCGGAAGCGGTGAAACTCCGAGAATCTCTCAATTGGTGATGGGAACCCTTGCGAGTCCTATATCGAGAGACTACCATCTCGTGAGCGGTCCGACCCTCGTCACGTGCACGGCGTACTCGGTCCACGATGGACTCTGTTGGCGTCCCTTGCTGGGACTCGATCACTGCGAGTCGATAGAGGCGGTGTATGCCCAAACTCCACTGGGTACCTGATGCGCTTCCATTTGTCACAGTAGCCCCAGCATCCACGGTCTCGAACATCAGCCACTCGGGAAGCTATACTGTAGCCAACACTCCTTGTGACTTATTGAGTGCATCAGCCACCACATTTGCCTTCACCAGGGATGGTAATGCAAAGTGAAGTCATAATCCCTCTAGGAACTCCATCCATCTGCGTTGCCTCGTGTACGGGGTTCCGTGCGTGAAAAATATGCGGACTTTTATAGTGCGAGGTACACCTCGAACTCCTCGTAGTATAAGTAGTGGCGCCCAGATCTTCGGCGAGACTACGGCCGCCCCGACTCCATGTCGTGTGTGGGGTAGTGCATCGTGATTCTTCGGTGGCGGGAGGAGGGCCATAGCTCTTACCCTTAGGTGCATCAAACACATCCCAATCCAGGCCTCGGCATCCTATTACATGTACCCCTGTCCCACAATGAAACTATCAAGATGGGGCCCGAAGTAAGTCTCCTCTTCAACTCGAGAATGCCTCCTCGCATCGGTCATCCCACTCAGAAACTTGACACTCCTTAGAGATTGACCTAGTCGCCAGGTCTTTGCTATTACGGAGAAATCTCAGTAGATCTCTGTAATACCCGGCCCGATCCCGAGAACTAGGCATCTCGGGCGACCGGCCTCTCCCGACTCATCAGCGCCTCGACCTTCTGCGGGTGGTGATACTCGATCTTCAACACCGCGTGTCCGAAAATCTCACCTCGGTAAGCGAACTTCGTAACTGCCCCGAACTTGAGCGTCTGGTGATGGTCTCCAACAAGCGTAAAAGCGATCCTCGAGTACTCATGCTCCCTTTCGGCAGGAGTAGATCGAGATGTCATCATGAAGGCTACGACAAAGCGATCTAAATAGAGATTTGGAATGCCTCCACATGCATGAGATCCGTAGATACTCTTGGCGCGATGCGTGATCAGAAGAGCATCCGCAATCAAACTCAAGTGCAGCCAAAGCGTCTATGACTGTCTTAGGGGATATCTGTATCCACAACCCTCGGTGATGGTAACCCGGTGCGAAGATTACATCTTGGGTAGACTGGCGCTCCTCTCGACCTAATCAAGCAGATCGTCGATCCTCGGTAGTAAGGTGCAGATTCTTGATCGTAACCGGTTCAGCGTACGTAGTCGATGCACGGTCGAAGAGGTCTTGCCTTGTCGATAGCTCCTGTGGCTGAATTTGTGAGTTCCTGCTGACTATTGGTGCCATCATCTTAGTCATGAGATGGGTGAAGTACAGGGTGTGGCTTCGATGCAGAAGTCTATCACAATGTGGAGGGTAGTCAGTGCTTCATCCCGGAAAAACATCCGCGTATTCGCAAACCACTCGAGGTAGATCTAAGTGGTCGCCTCGATCCTGCAGGAGTAGGCTACATTGCTTGACCTGTGCATCCTTGACATAGCGGACTCGTATCTGTCACGAGCGAAATGTCATGCTTGTCCCCACAAAAGCCTCACTTCAAATGCAGATCTAACGTGTAGGCGGTAACCTCCCTGCTATTTCATGATCGATAAACTACGCCTTAATTGGCCGACGATCAAATCCACACAGGATGACATCGGACTACGACATGTCCATGATCCTCGAGGTCCACCATAAGTAGAGTCCCCGAGGATCTCGAGCTCACCGACCTCGGCATATCGTCCACACATTCTGCGCCCCCAATCCACTGGGGGGAGAGACTCACGTACAAAGGCTCCTCTGGGTCTCGACCTCTGGCCCTGACTCGATCTGGCCCGATGCGGCCCGATGAATGAATCTGAAGCACGAATCAAATAACCTCTAGCCCGCCCAGGCGAGATAGCGAACATGCAATATGGCCCGGTGATCTGGCCGACTCGGCTGCGGTCTTGACAGCGTAGACACGCCCTGGACCCTGATGTCCTTGCTGTGGGCCTCGTCTGTGCCTCTACCCGTACTGCGGCCTCTCGGACACCTTTGTGAAATGTGAGGTGCCGGTGTGGCTCCACAGCGGGCGCTCTGCGGCTGTACCTTCTATTTGTGGAGGGCGTCTTGCATCTCTCTGTCTTCATCTTGGTAGGGCTGTGATGTCCCAGGCTCCACAGGATCCACATCTCTGGGGCGATCCGTTCTCATGTGTCAGTGTATGATGGTAGCACCATACAATCACTTGTAGTGACTCATCATCTGCTGACCGTGACTCTCATGCAATCACGGCCCGGATAGTGGTGACTCCCGGATCCTCGCGAGACTAGAGGCCCTCTGCCTCTTCCTGACGGAGGAAGGCGAGGCGTCCTTCCTCTTGCCCTTGGCTGCTCGTCAGTGCTTTCAGGAGCATCCTCATCTCTCTGCTACGTAAATTGTTTGTCCCGACCATGGAATCCGTATCCGTAGGTGAAGTCCTACGATCACGCTGAATGGAATGACTTAGGTCCATTCTCGAGATCTGCTCGCGCTGGCGGTCGTGACCACGTAATCATCCCACGTAGTCGGGCGCTCGAATCTAGCCGGCGATCCATCCGCGATCATAGCCACTGCGCGACTCACAGGAACTCGAGGCCTTATGCCTCGATCTCTGGAAAATACTTACCATGAAACGACCTCCACGAAACTCTGCCCGTGTCATAACCTCTAAGTCTCACCAGAAGTCTAACCCATCTCACCATGCGAGACCTCGCCTCTGGCCCGGAATCATTGGCACAGATCTGATCATCGGAGGTGATCCTCCGTAGCCATCGATTACATTCTCACGATCTGCATAAACCGATGAGTCATACATGAATCTCCTCACCTAACGGTAGGAGGATGATATGCCACTAAACCTCTGGAGTTCTTGGGACCTTCGACTACCGCTCACGCTGTGCGATAAGCGTGCCATGACACTACCGGCCCTCGTGAGGCATGCGATCGAACATGGGCGGTGGGGTGAATGCGGTGGTGTCGACCCCGGTGCCAGTGAACGATCCTTTACGTCATGGAGTCCTCTACTAGCCATCTACGTTAACATGGCGGTTAAATCTCAGTATAGTATCTCTAAGGCATAAACACGGCCAGGGACACTAATCATACACGTAAATGGAGTATACCGCATTGTCCTTGCATTTTCGAATTGTCTGAGGCAATTAATTGCATTTAAAATATTGTTTTCAACAAAAATTTATTTTAGAAAATTTCATTTTTTGAAGAATTTTATTTTAATTTTGTCTAATTGCAAGTTTAAAATTCAATGGTATCTACGAGGACATAACCACGACCTCGAGATACTTTATTATTCACATACGGGAAAAAATTTCGCACACTACGTCGATGCATTCATAGTAAATCTGATGAATATCTCGTATATTAAATCACCCCGAGAAAATTTTTTAAAATTTTTGTACATTTTTTACCACATGAGCGGTGCTCATGAGCGGTATCGAAACGTGACCTGCGGTGCATTGTCCTGGCGGGTTTGCGGTACACGGTCCGCACACCGGGGAACCCGGTCGCAGCGCGATGCCCGTAGTGGCGGCTGGCATGCGCCTGACAACTGGTCGTGGCGCGTATCGGCGGCGCGTAGCAGCCGGCAGCGTCTGGTATTGCCGGTGTTCGGCAGCTCCAGCGTCTTGGCAGCCGCGGCGCGCCAGCGCCAGTGGTGGGGCATGTGGCGACCTCGCTTCCCGCTGCCCGACCCCGGGCGGTCGTGACATCACTTCCAGTGCGACCTCTGGGCGACTGGCCGAGATTAGCGGCCTTGTGTTCAATCCGTCAGCGACCTCCGCCTGCCCGACAGGAAACCGGCGGTGGCGACCTCGAAAAATGGGATTGCGACGCGATCTCCATGCGGCGGTCGCGACCATGCCGGCGACATCAAATGCGGTGTCGGCGACGCCGCCGAGCCGATCGGGTCCGCGACCTGAAAGCGGGAGTCGCGGCGCGAAACCTCTTGTCGCCCGATCGCTCCGGTCGCGGCGTCGTTTTTATGGTCGGCGACTGCGGTAACGGACGGTCGCGTACCAGTAATATACAGCGATCTGAATCCGTTTTCCCGGTCACCGCGAATTTCGTAGCCGAGCCTAGGACCGCCGATCCCCAACCTCGGCCGGTCGCGACACGAAAGGATGTCGCGACACGATCCCTCGATCAGTTTACGCGCACACAATTTTTTTTTTTTAAGTCTCCGGTAGCCTTCCACACTTTCTCACAAAGATCTGATATCTAACTTACTGCTATTTACCCCTCTCACCATATAATTTGGGCAGTAGCCCATCCAGTTTGCACCAAAAATTTTTTTTTTTTTTTTTTCATTTCTTCATATCTACTACTGGAAAAATACCCCAAAAAAATATATTCATTTTTGTTTTTATCATCTTCTAGAACACCCAATTAAATTTATAAAAATATATTTTATTCACTTTTCTTCAATTTTACAACTTATAAAACCTTAGAAAATTATTTCCTTCACCCCTAAACCAAATAAATTTATGAAATTTATTTTCATTTTTTCTCTTTGTTCCAGTTTGTACCTTGTAAAAATTGAAACTTTCCTACGTCATCATGCTATTAATGACATATATACTACATGTGGAGTATCAAAATCCCACCTGAAACATAACAAACACAAGTATGCGGTCATCTAGTTTTGTCGTGATTTCCTAGGTAATCTCATACCTACATTTCGCATCAAACCACACTGATGGTGATGTCCTTTTTCAAGTATATAATGCGTCATAATGCTAGTGGCGTGTCGCAGGCTCGTCTACCAATTGTGGCCTTTGAGAAGCCGGGTCAGTTGACTGCAGTGAAGCACAACGGAAAATCTAGCATCTCGTATCACGAGGCATACACAGTAAAATGGCCTCTTGGGCCCATGAAACCAATACTCGAAATAAATATCCCAGCACTATATTCCAATAGTCGAGTTATACATTTACTGTATCTGAAATCGTATTAAAATTCCTGATTACAATACCATATTATCCGAAAAACCATAAGCCAGGCAGGCTTTCTTCAATTCTACGATCTGGAATGAGCGTCCCCTCGCACGCTCCTATCTGGGTAAAATAATATCCCTCTGACGAGGGTGAGCTAATGCTCGATGAGTGGAATCGCCACTAAGTGGAAACACTCTCCACTAAGTGCGGTCTGATCTTGAAATAAACATACATTCGAAGCAAATACGCAGTCCTACTTAGATGTCTGCATGACCCATTTCGGATCCAGGGTCCTCCAGGCTCTTTCACACTTGCCTAAGCCTCGTATAGGGATTATTGTTTTATTAGTAGACAACCCTCAGATGTAAATATATCGATTGCAGAGCTCAGGTGATTGATATATTAGTTGTTTGTGAATTTCTTATAGATGAATGTCGATTAGTAGCTCAGACGATTGATATTTTTTTTTAATTTGGACTACCCTCAGATAATTATATTTTTAGACTACCCTCAAAACCTTTTCTCTAGACTCATCTGCATTTTGTAACTCTATAGTCACAGGATGTTCAGTGCATATGGAATCTTATGTATGCGATTCAATGCTGATGCAATTCACATGTAAATATATAAACATTATATCATTGCAAAGCATTAGATTCATGATCGTATCGTATAAATTCCGTTTCCACATCAAAGTGGCTCGCCCGGGTACATTGATCAAACACGGCAAATTTAATTTAAATCACTCGACGAACCACATATTTTCCATGAAAACTATATTTTATTGACCAGTTTGTTTCGAGAACGATAAAACCTACTGAGTTCTTTGTTCCTATCAAAACACAATTTGCTCCGGTTACTTTGTGAGCAGCGTATTTTCGGTAGATTTCGGCCTCATACCCAACACACATTTCACATAAATGCTAAACTAGGAACCCACATCAGCGAGTGGGCGATCACGGATTTGTCCGCATGGGTTTTGAAATCGACATCTCGGTTCCAAGCTTTGGAGGCCGTCGGCATGACATTCAGGGGCCTCAGCGAATAAAGCATTGTAGAACACTTAAAGTAAGCGTAAAACCCAGTAGGAGAAGCCCTGCCTCTCGGAGTTTGAGAAAGCTCCACAAATCCAAATCTTACGAGAAGCCCTCTCGCGTGAAGCGGTTCTCCCTCTTGTCGAAGGCTGTAGAGCGGTCGGGATCGTTCGAAGAGCACAGGGAGGGCACTCTCCTCTAAAAATGAAGTCTAAGCTTCACATGCGAGCCCTCTCTCTCACGTTTTCTCCTTTGAAGAGAAAATGAGTCAACATGCTTCTTTTGTCCTTTAGTGACTTAAACGATTCTCGAAAATGCCCATTAAAAATTCACTTCATTTCCCAGTTGATAATCGGCGCTATCTCGGTCATCCATTTTCATCATTTTCTCTATTCATACCACTTATGGCACATGAGGCGTGTTATATGTGACTTTAGTGCATGAAAATTGATATTCTGACACGAGCAGCGATGCCTCGTAAAACGTGCAACTCATTGTCTCGAAATTCTGAGAATTTGCATTTAGCTAGATTTCACGAGATGATTCAACGATTGCAATCCATTTCGTCATCAGAGATCCTAGAGAATAAATTGGGATTTTAAAAATTATAATTTGTAAGTGCGATTTTCACCTCTTTAAAAATTGGAATTTCTAAGATCTTACAAATCACTTTATTAATATATGGTTTGATTGTCTTTGGGACCAAATTGAATCTCACCATAGGAATTGGTAAATAAGGCCAAAAACTACATGCTTTCTTATAATTACATTTTCACTTTGTATGTTTTTTAGACTTTAGTTTAGGATTTCCTCAGTTTGAGGTGTGTTTTCCGTTTAAACTTCACCTTTGTATAAAAATCAATGATTAGGACTGTCTAATTTAGGTAGTTAATGCTAATCTGTTGGACGATCTCTCTTTTATCATTTTATTATAAGAGGAGACCTGTGCACTTGACTAGGTGTGCATATTTATCTGCTTTGTTTGAGACTATCAATCCTTGTACATTCCTCACAGTCTCCTCCACATTCGTTCATCGGGTAACTCAATACGAAAAGAGGCCACGTTTTCATTTCCATATATTTGTTTGATTGAAAACTACGGAAAGGAAGAGGAAGTAAGGTACATTAATAGAATCCGAGTGAAACGAGACATATTCATTTTTCATTATGTTTGGTTTCATAAGAAAATGTGGAAATGGAAATAGAAATTTGAATTTGGATTAGTTGAAGTCATTTGCTATGTAAAGGCATGTTGTGAAACATGAGATTTTGAATTTGAAACTGCAGTGATGCAAATATTCCAGTTGTGATTGAAAATTTGTTTGAAGTAAATAAACCTAAATTTATTTAAAACTTTGTAAGTCTTAAGTGGAACCAAATGAAATCACGGGCATCCTCTCACCATTCTGGGTTTAGTTCCTATTTAGAAAGACGAGATCGAAACGAAACCTACATTAACCGTACCGAAAAATGAAATAAAAAAGAAAATGCACAGAAAAGACTTGTATAGCTACTAAACCCACGGAAAAATGTGACAAATTATGTATAAATTCAAACCTTAAAACCCGACAAAATCTCTGATAGTTAGATGTAAATGACTTGAACAAACATAGAATGCCCGAAACTTGAAAAAAACAAATTCGAGGACAGGAAAATGATTTGAAAAATAAAAAGCGACTTTGAAAGTGGAAATAAGGTGAGGATAGAAAGAGAAGCAGAAGGAAAGTTTTCACCTTTTGTAATATCTGAGCCTTGAGATACAAGGAAGTATGGTGGTAGTTTCGGCAAAACCTGAAAAACAATTAAATGGTCCATGGACATTTCTGGAAATTTTAAATTTGTCAAAGTTGCCCGATGAGAATATTGTGGGACTTTGTGCAAGCGAAAGATGAGGGAGACGTTTTCTCCAAGTCAGAGACATGGCAAAGGACATGGGCAATTATTTGAATGGTGGAAAGTCACTTGGAATAAATACATAAGGGAATCAAAGCATCGAAAGAAGGAGATGATCATCAACAAAGAATCAAAATCGAGCAAGAGCATTTCAAAATTACTGTTGGTGGTGCTTTTATGTCGAAACTAGAGTGCAGGAGCTTGCTGGGTCATTTGGAGTTCGATCTATTCGGGCCTATATGATTCCTAACACACTTACGAAAGGGTGGTCAATGAGGGTGTACCCAGTTGCCTCTCAGAATGCAAGTCGATTTCTTTCTTATGAGAAGAGATTAAGCGGTGATGGTTTCGTGATTCTTGCGCCTTTCTTATTGGAATTGCTTGAGTATTTATCGTGAGTGATCCTGTGGCTCCTTATCGAAGCAGTCGTCGTCTTCCCGATTGGGTAGGGAATCTCCTCTTTCCTTGCTCAACTAAGTATTAAAGGATAATTAGGGAGCGTGTCGTGGGATCCTTCTTCCCTTAATGAGTAGTTATTGGATCATGGAGATGGAGTGCATTCCTTTCTTAGTCTGAAAGCGGTGGATAGAGGATTATCTGCATGCTGTCCAGGCCCGCTAAGCAATTTGTTTGGGCTTACGCCTTTGGAGTAATGAGAGTCATCATGGAGTCGAGGAGTCCCCATGTGAGGCTCTCTTGCCGATATTACTACGGGGCCTTGACAGCTTTAAGCTTTACTCGATGGTTCATTCTGGGCTGCGTCTTGAGCTATCTGAGGCCGATTTTTTAAGGCCTTTATCAATTGCCCCTGACCCTTGGCGAGGAAACGGCTTAGGCGAGGTTGAATCGTTCTTGGATCGAGCATCGAATTCACATGGTGAGCAGGTTGTGGTATGTATCGTGCATTCGATCGCATCCACGATAATAATGGCTTTCTGTTCTCCATGATTTTGGTGACGTTTTCAGTGTTTTAAGTACCTACGGTGCATTTGAAGTGTAATTCCCTTGTTCTTCAAACCTTTTTCTCTCTGTAGTCTTCGGATTTTCTTTCTCGAATCTTCTCACGATCATCGCTCGAAGACTATAACGATGATTTTTCATTAGATTATCTCGCTTGGGGTTGTCTTTGTTTCTTCCCTAGTTTAGTAACGTCTTTCTTCTTTATTCACCTATTTACCTTTTCTTGTCTAGTTAGTGGGACCACGGTGGTCATTGTTTGTCTCCTTATACTTGCCCGATCATGCATTACTTCTTAAGACTGATTATCTTTGGCAGTGCAGCGTATAGGGCCCAGTTGAGCGGTGCGGTCGAGTCGGACAGTGATTGAATCAGAACAGTCTTAGCCATGGTCGATAGAGCCCTCGGAGTGGGTGCATCCATCACCATCTAAGCGAGACGAGGGAAAGATTAGTGAGATTAGGTACCACTAGTGGTTCAGTATTTGAGGGCTCTTAGTGAGTATGCGGATGTAGTGAGTCCTAGTCGAGTCGAGACCCACTGTGAAAAACCTTCGTTACCCGCTATAGACCCCCTCTTGGCATTCAAGTCTGGTGCTCGAATCTTCTCACCTCCTACATCGTCCAAAATCGCAAGATGGTCTACTTCTTTAAAGCGGCCTTCGAGAACGGTCTCCGCTTTCCCCTGCACACCTTTATCAAGAATGTCTTCTTGCTTCAACGTTTGCGGTCGACTTTCATATTTACCAGGGTTTTGAGTGACCTTCCTAGTCGTTTTTTAGGGACAAGGGCCTCAGGGTTCCCAGCATAGCTTTGCTGTTGGACTTAACTGTGTGAAAAGTCGCGGAGGGCTCTTTTGTATATTTCAAACAGGTCCAGGTGCCAATCTGATCATTTTCTAATCTTCCATCCTCCCTCGAACATTGGAAGGGCGTTATTATTTCTTTGTTGGGAGTGCAAGCCCAGGAAGTCTGACCACACTTTAACCCGAAGGATACGCTTGGCATTCATGATATGGACTACCTTAAGGGAGATACGTGAGTTTAAGGTGTCAGGTGCTAGTCAGGGCTAGCTTTTATAGGTTATGAGGCATTCTTAACTTTTCTTTGGTTGTATTGCCTTCAAGTATCTGTCTCGACCTCAATTCCGAGGATAAGGAGGTGAAGCGAAAGTTGGCCAAGTGTCTCCCGCGGGTGTACTCTGAGCTGATTAGATCAAATATTCCCAGGCCTTCTGGTGGGAGCCCCTCTCGACCCCCTACTTTGAGGCCCTCTCTGCCCTCTGCTATAAAGCTTTATCGTGAGGGGCCCTCTGCCGTGAAACCCACTCAGGAAGAGCTTGAGCTTAGTTAGTCGTTGAGCGAAAGAAGAGCGTTAAGCCAGCTGAGGCGCTCACAGGGCGACCTCGGGTTGATTAAGATCCTAAGGTTGGGAGCATCTTCTCCGTCGTCGACTGCCAAAGAGTGGGGGTCGTCTGACTAAGTCCCAACGAGAGGAGTCCCGATCCATGGCCAGAGGTGTCAGGTGGCCAGTGCGAAAAATCCTTCGAGGAGAGCGAGCCTCCTGGAAGTCTTGCCCATTTACATTTGTAGTCCCCCGGTGTGAAACTCAAGCTCCCTCCTACGGCTTATTTGGAGGAAGAGGGGAAGAGTTGCTTGGGCCCAGGGGATGTGGACTTCGCACTAATTTAGGAAGCATCGTCGAGTACAGCCTCGTCCATCCCTCTTGGACTCGACCTCAGAGGCGGGGATCTTATGTCGGTTGAGGAGGCTCTGGCCTTATCTCTTTAGGGAGCGGCCACCGTATGTCCAGACGCCTTTATTTTTTCGTCTTATCGTTGATTTTGATTTGCCCTTACCTTTGTCTCGTTTCTGCAAGTGGCTACCTATGTGAAAAGCCTGGCGAAGAGGGCTTGTTTTTCTGAGGGGTCTTCTAGGGCGTTAGAAGCGTATAAAGTAGAGGTTGCCTCCACGCAACCTCGGAGAGAGAGTTGACCTAACGAGGCTCGGAGTGCGACCTTGTAGAGGATGCCACTGAGCCTGGGTCGACTGAAGAGCAGGAAAGAGGCTCGAGATGAAATTTGAGGCTGCCGTTTGAGCTGCGAATGGTCGAAGAGATGTTTCTAATTTCCCGGGACCGAGCTAAAGGCGTCGAGGGGTGAGAACAACGGATGGTCGGGATTGGAGACGCGGGCGGATAGGGAAGAGCTGCGGTGGCTAGGGACGGAGCTGCGTCTCAAAACCCACGACATTGGCTGAATTACGCGAGATTTGGTAGGAGGCGCCCATGGGGCGCCTAAACGAAGAATGCCACGGGCTTCGTGATGATCTCTAGAGGCAGCAGGCCTTGGTTAGTCAAAAGAATGCCACCATGGGGTGCCTGAACGAAGAATGCCACGCTCTTTTGAACTTTGAGCGACGTAGCTCTTGAGGATCCCCAGGTTCTTGTTGGGGCGGAGCTACGTGGCTCTTAACAAGCAATTTCTTAGGCTCTTGCTCGGGGCCCGAGCCCCTGCGGGCTCTTGTTGAGGCTTGAGTTACATTACTCTTGTGTGAGCTACTAGGCTCTTGTCGAGAAGCGAGCTCACGTGGCTCTTGTATTTTACTAGGCTCTTATTGGCCAAGGCTCATGATCTTCCCAGACTGAATACGTGGCTCCTTTGGACTCTGAGCTACGTGGCTGTTTAACATCTGAGCTCCTGGGTTCTCATTGAGGTCGGCTGCCTTGGTGCAGTGAGGTACGCTAGGCTCTTAAAAACTAAGCTCCTGACTCTTTTAGGCCCAGGCTACATGGCTCTTTTGGACTAAGCTACATGGCTCCTTCAGATTTGAGCTATGTGGCTCTTTAATATCCGAGCTCCTGGGTTCTTATTAAATTGAGCTACGTGGCTCTTGACAAAGCGAAATTTCTTAGGCTTTTGTCGACCCGAGCTATGGCTCCAGCCCGGGCTTTGAGTTGTGTGGCTCTTTAATATCCGAGCTCCTGGGTTCTTATTAAACTGAGCTACGTGGCTCTTGATGAACTGAGCTACTAGGCTCTTGTCGAACTGAGCTACATGGCTCCTTCAGGCTCTGAGCTGCGTGGCTCTTTAATATCCGATCTCCTGAGTTATTATTGAGCCAATTTCTGCGTGGCTCTTATGACTGAATGCTGGAAATATTGTGGGCAGGCTCGTGGCTCTTAATAGGCCCGAGCTACTAGGCTCCTTTGAACTCTGGAAGCTGCGTGGCTCCTTTAGATGAAATTTGCACATGGCTCCTTCGGCGTCTAAGCTAGCGGCTCTTTAATATCAGGAGCTCCACGAGTTTTATTGAAGCCCGAGCTCGTGGCTTTTAATTTAGAAAGCTCTGGTTTTTGTCTTCCTTCCCTTAGGAAAGTGTGCTAGTTTTAATCTTAGGTCTATGGATAATCAGAATGAACTTCATTAGCTTTGAGTGTTCGAGCTTCTTTATAAATGTCGCCTTCCTTCGAGGTGCTTATGTTATAAAGTAGCTCCGTTTTCCGCTACCTTCTCAGCGTAGGAGTTCGAACGTGATGAAGCCCCGAGGGGTTTGATTGTCAACGTGCGAAGTGTGTTTGTGGTCATAAGTAGCGTTTGTTGTTTCATTGCACCATTCTTCGGAGTTGTGTTGTTCCTATTCACTGGCTACCATTTATTTAGAGTTGTGTTTTCCTAAGTCCACATATTTGTTGGGGTTGTGTTGCTCCCCAGTCCAACCATTTGATGGAGTTAGGTCAGGGAACACGTTTGGAGGAGGCGACATGTTGAATCTTAGTCCTTTTTCTTGTCATTTGTACCTCTCCTTCCCTCTTTTCTCTTTTTCCTGCTTTCCTTTTCTCTTTCTTGTGGTTTTTACCTTGAATTGATGTTTGTTGATTGTAATTTTCTGAGATGTAGAGAACGGTTTTGCTAATTGTAATTTTCAGGAATATAGAGAGCAGTTTTGCTGATTATAATTTTCGGGAATATAGAGAACGGTTTTGTTGATTGTAATTTTCTGGAATAACTATAATTCTCTGAAATAAAAGTACAATCCTTTGAAAACACGTATACCTGTCTTATGTTTCATGTAACCTTCTAGGAGGCTCTTAGGCCACGTGGATTCTGACAGACCTCCACTAGTTCTTTCTTTATGATTTATGAGGAGTAAGGCAGGGGCTAGAAAACAAACAAAAAAGTTATTTGAACCAAAGTAGAATTATTGCTTTATTAATAGATACAATCGAGTTTTATAGAGTAAAGCGCGAGGTGCTCGGCATTCGGGGAGTGATCGCAGATCTTTCCTTCTTCCATTTGGAGCTCATGGTGCCGGTCGGATTATCGAAGTGATACTATAAAGGTCCTCAGGTTGGGTCCGAGTTTCTGTGAGTGGAGTGCTCGCCCTAGCGGCGAAGTTTCTTGAGTCTTAGGTCGTGGGCTTAACCTTATTAAGGCGTGACAGATCATAAGTACCTTGCTACTTTGGTTCATTGATCCTCAGCCCAGCGTTTGAGTGCTCGCTTCTCCTCAGGAGATCAAGGTTTAAAGCGGAGGGCTCCCTCGTTGTGCTCATTTGCAAAAGTAGACCCTACTCTCTTTCTCTTTCTCTCTCTTTCTCTCTCTCTTTCTCTTTTTCTCTCTCTCTCTCTCTGCCTCTTCTCTCTTTCTCTCTCTCTCTCTACCTTACCTCTTTTTCTCTCTCTCTTCTCTCTCTCTCTCTCTCTTCCTGTGTTACTTACTCTTATATCTTATACCTTAACCTTTGCCTTCTGTCCCTTTCAGGCTCCCTGACTCGACAGAACTCACATCTCGATGCTGCATACCAGCGAAACGAGTTTCTCGGTGCGGGCTTGCATGTGTTTTGTCATGCCCTGTCTGCCTCGAGGAGGGTGATACACCCATTTTCCTTTAGGTTTTCTGGCTTAGTCTTCAATGTTGCCTTGAGGTCCTTATAGTGACAGCGTCAGTTGGACTCTGGATGGTAGGAACATGGCGAATAGTGATTCTTGGTTTAAGCTCGGCCTGAAATTTTTTGAATTTCTAGTTGTATTTGCTTTCCATTATCGGATACGGTGCTTTGGGATAGAACTGCTTGATTATGGGTAAGCCGAGACAAAGTTGCATACCTTTGCTCGGTGATTGTTACTGATGGCTCGGCCTTTGCCCATTTGGTGAAGTAGTCCTCCTATAATGATGAATTTGCATTGACCTCTTCCGATGCGTGAGGGCAGAGTATGTCTAATCCACAAATGCGAAAAGGCGAGGGAGGCTTATGATTGAGGTCGAGTGCGGCTCATTTGGAATGGGAGATCTTAGCGTATTTCTTGGCCAGTTTTCCATGCTATAACTAGTTATGTGGGCGTCTTTGAGCATTGGCAGAGTTGTCATGCCCTTGCTGGGGTTTTCTGCGCGAATTTTGAGCTCGATATGGTTCAGCGAGATCTTGGCCGTGTACCTCTCTAGAGTACGTAGTCGGCGTCTTCCTTTACTCCCCACATTTGAGAGGGGTGTAGAAAGCCCCATTTGTAAGGGTTTGTTCCTAAATTAAAGAACAAATTTGGCTTATTTGGCTCTTAGTTTAGATGCCTCCTTCGAATCACTGGGTAGTGTACCATTCACCAGATAGTCCCAGATGGGGTCCATCCAGCTCAGCGCGGTCATTACTAGGAGGACTTCATCGCTATTGACGTTTATTGAAGGTTCCATGAGGTGCTCAACCGGTACCCCTCTGTCCAAGTCTTCTTGCAGCGTCGTTGCTAGCTTCACCAGGGCCTCTGCCCATGAATTCTTCGTTCTTGGGACGTGGTGACTGAACCGTATGAACTTTTGAAGCGGGTTCGCGTGCCTTTTGAGGTAAGGATCATTTTTACACTGCCCGTGGTCTCTATCTGCTTCACCACCAACTAGGAATCATTTGCATACCTCTGGTTGATCGGCCTCCATGGGGTGACGAGTTTAAGCGGCAAGCGGCTTCATATCAAACCGTTGATAGGGCTGGAACGAATCGAGTGCATATTTATTGTGATTCCATGCTGTGGAAATTAGAATCATATACACACTTTGCGGGCGTTGTGGCCCCATGGACGGCCTCCGGGTTGGGGAGGTGAGCAAGGAGGTGGGCGGTTTTGGTAGACTCTGTCGAGGTGAATTCATGATGAAATACACTTGACACTTGCCACTATCGTTGTTCTTGGCTTGTACCTACAATGTTGAGACTCTCGACTCACATGACCCGTTTACTAGTCTTTAGCAGTTTGGTTTTATGCGTATTTGCTTCATTAGGTGTGCATCGAAATCTAGAGTGATTATTGAGCTTGGAAGTATGATCGAAGTCTTCGACGGTGGTAAAAATCACTAGAACTTCTCCATCTTCGGATACCTTTCCTCTGCACTCTAGGCTCATTTCTGATAATAAGAGGCCAGGTGCTCATTTCATCACACTCTCTGCCGGTGACACTAGTAGAGAAATTGGAAACGACGGTTAGAGTGGGCGTGGGGTTTATAGTAGGAACATAGGAAACGAGGGGCGAGTAGGTTTTAAGCGGCGGAACACCTCTTCCTGATGGTCATCCAGTGGAAGGCCTTTTAGACCCAGAAGAAGGGTGACACTTGTCAACTGAATCTAGACATGGCGACTCGGCCACGAATTTATTCTCCGTCGGTATTTGGATTTCTTTAGTGTTTGAGGTGGTTGCGTATTGAAGCCGCGGCTTTATGGTGTCACAGATTTTGCCTCTATTCTGGATCGTGACTATAGAGCCAAATAGCTTCCCTCTGAGACTTCTAAAGCACACTTGGTTGGGTTTAACTTCATCTTGTAGTCCTTGGGACTTGGAGCAGTTCAAGTAGGTGGTACACGTGGGCTACGACCTTGGCCAGGCTTCACCCGGCATGTCATCTATGTATACCTGCATGGATGCGCTGTCACATTTCATAGAACATCTTGTTTACTAACCTCGATACCGGTGGCCTCGCGTTCTTCAACCTAAAGGCATCACCTGATAGCAATCGTCCTATCTAGTCCACGAGATAAGAGGTCTTCTCCTGGTGGTTGGGGTCCGTCACGATCCCATTGACTCGACCATCCGTAAAGTTGGCGTCATGGCGGTGGCGTCCGCGTAAGTCGTCCGGGGTAAGGGAAAGGCGTCATTGGCGAGCTCGATTCGTAGTCGATAAAGTCAATGCAGAGTCGTCACTTGCCATTTGCCTTCTTGACGAGGACCACATTAGCCAACCAGTCGGAATAATCTACTTCTCGGATAGCTCGGGCTTAGAGGTTCTTGAAACCTCCTCTTTGATGCCTTACCTTTGGCGAAACTATTGCTTTTCTATTTGTGGGTTTGAAGGAGGGTGACATTCAACTTATGGGTGATAGCTTCTTTGAATTGATTCCTCCCGTGTCCTCTTGCTTCAGTGAATACTTCACATTTTCTTTAGAAGCATATAGAGGGAGTGCTTTGACGTCTCGACGATTAAGCGATGTAAGGCGGGTGTTTCTGGCGGTAGATCAAGTTGTACCAATTCCAACTCATCTAGGGCATAGGTTGGGTGTTTTAATTCATCTTTACTCATCTCGAGCTCATGTGGATATTGTCGGCCAGCTTCTGTTTCATTGATGTCAAGTAGCACTCCTTGGCTACCCGCTGGTCTCCTCGAACCATTCCTACTCCATTCTCAGTAGGGAATTTGACAACCATATGATAGGCGGAAGGGATGGCCCTTATAGCATTGAGAGAAGGCCTACCGAGTAACATGCTGTATGCCAATGGGGCATCCACTATGAGGAATTTTATCATCGTTGTGGCCTGGCATGGGGGTCTCCCAAAGTGAGTACCAGGTTGTGCAACCAGGAGTGGTTACTCTCGGAGAATCTAGCAGTGGGTACTGCGGTTCGAGCTTCTCATGGTGCCATTTGTCAAACGCTAATGAGATTGATGTTGGTGACTCGTTGTCAATCGGGACCACATAATTTGTTTTGTTGGCCCATGACGACCCATATTACCCGGTAGGTCATCATGGGGATGTTGGCGGGGCCTTCATGTGAGTGAAGGTTATGGTGGTATCCAGTGGGGGAGCTTGGACACGGCTTTGTGCCTCCGGTGTCTCCCGGGGCGAATCCTGGAAATCACGTTGATCTCTCCCGGGGTTCTTCAATGCTGGCGGGGGTTGGGCGACAGGTGGTGGAGGAGGTGCACACAGTTCCCGATCTTCTAGAGCCGTATAGCACGAAATGTCACGTCGGATTGAGTCGATTTCTTTCTTCAACTGAATACAGTCATTTGATCGATGCCCATGATCTCTGTGGAACTTGCAGTACTTGGTTGTGTCTCTTTTTACTGGGTTCGTCCTCATCCCCAAGATGGCCCGTCTTAAAACTTCTCATCTTACACCTCGTATAGGTTTGAGACAAGCGTCGAGGGGGTGAAGCTGGCGGGGTGGTGCGGGTGGTTGTAACCAGACTAGGGTGGACCAGTTTGTCCACGATGTCCTCTTCTCTTTAGAGATCGGTCTTCCTCCCTCTTTGTCCCTCGTGTAGATTTGTCACCGATCTCTTCGTCTTTTGAGGCTTGATCCGATTTTTCTACCGTCCTTGCTTTTCTCCTTTTGCGTTGAAGAGCCTCCCGGCAAACGAGAAGGGCCTGCGTCGTTGATGTATTTTACGCTTTGGTGAGCACCCCTCGGCCATGCTTGCACGAGAGTTCTTGGATGGAAACGATAGGTCTTTGAATTTGTATCTGCTTGACGATAAAGGCGGTGATGGTGAACTTTTCATTTGGAATGTGTACCCTCAATGACTCCGAGTTGAACCTCTGGACGTAGGACCTCAGGTTTTCTTGTGGGCCTTGCTTTACGGTTAGCAGGTGGTAGCTCGGCTTCCAGTATGTCTAGCCTCCAATGAAGTGGGACACGAAAGCAATGAAAAGAGTTCCACTTTGAAGGATGAGATTGAAATTTGCGTGAGCTGTTGAACCATGCCAAGGCGAGCCCTTAAAGCGTGATGTAAGAAGGCTCACGCATCTGTGGGGTCTTGGTATCCATGCATCTCATGGGGTCTTGGTATCCATGCAACTCCATCTGATTCTTGCAGGTGTTGAGGTGGTCTACGAGGTCTTTCGTTCCGTCGAAAGCTTCAATCTGCTGACATTACGAACTTTGTTGGGAGGGAAGTCTGGGAGACCGGCGTGAGCGGGGATTAGTCTGTTGTACCAAAAGCATCCATTAATACTGAGGTCAGGCTTCCTTTATGTGGTAGGGCTCTTTAGCTGGATGCCTGCGAAGCGATGTTCCCGGGTGTGCTCCCGCTCGGGTTAATTGGGGAATTTGGATTGTTGCCTTCGTCGTTCACGCCTGCGCCTCCCTAGTCGTAGTCGTCACTAAGCGGGTTTGTAGGGAGTCATGCTCCTGAGTCAATTTATTTTCTCCTTCTCAAAGTCGACATCTCGGGGGCTCAGAGGTGTTTTCGATAGATCCACCCAGGATGGTGTATGCTTGACAACCGTGGGCTGTTATGCCTCTGGTGGGCGTTTACAGTGAGTTCGTGACTCATGTGACCGATTAGCGAGGCGGAGTGCCTCCACGTCTCATTGCGAGGCGTGAAGAGCTCGAGACCGTCCTGTGCTACCTTTATCAGCGTCGTTCTATTAGTCTTCGTCCGCCGGAGAAATTTAGCTTGACTCTACTCATGTTTCGAGCGATACCGGCCGATCATTGAGAAAATCGATTGGTTGTAAAAGGCGATCGTTCCCACCGAATGATTATAAGCGGTGGTGCTTTTTCTATCGGCTGAGGCTGCGACTTCGCTGATCGTGGAGTCGATCTGTCAAGCATCGTCACGTAACCTGCACATAAAGGGTGGTTCGACGAGGGGTGTGTCAGTCGCCTCTCCGATGCCTAAGTCAGTTTCTTTCTTATGACTGGGAAATAAATTAACTGTTGATTGTTTCGTGATTACGTACCTTTCTTCGGTGGAATTGCTTAGTATTTATCGTGGGTGATCACGATGACTTTCCTTGTCAGACAGCGATACGGCGTCTTCCTGATTAGATGGAATCTTCTCTTTCCTTATCATTGGCGAATCTTAAGGATAATTAGGGATCCATGTCGTGGGATCCTTCTTCCCTTAATAGTGAATATCGGATCGAGGAGATGGAGTGCCTTCCTTTCTTCGTCTGGCGGGTGGACCAGAGAATTATCCTGATCACTGTCAGCCCACTAGACTTAGTTTCGGCCGGACTTGCGCCTTTGGAGTGTCAGGGACATCATCATGGGTAGGAGTCCCCACGGGAAGCTACTCTTGCCCGGCCTACGAAGGGCCTTGACCCACTTTAAGCTCTTCTTGATGGTTTGTTCCACAGACTGCGTCTTGGGCCCTATCTGGCTGATTTTTAGGCATTATCGACTCTAGATTCACTTGACTTTCTTTTTTAGATTCTTAGCTTAGTTTTATATGTTTTCTTTCCAAGCATTTGTTACTTGGCTTTCTTACTTGACTTGATGATTTTTTAGTACAGTGCATAATGAAATCTGCTATTTTTCCAACTAGTCTGTTAAGTTTTCTCTTATCTTTCAATTCAATCTATGTAATCTAATTTTAAATGTATTTTTCCACTTTGATTCTAGAGAACTGTCAATGGGAACTATGGAATTTTTCGCTTTGAGCAGAAGTTAGATTTCGGAAAAGTTTTGGTTCGGAAATACTATAATTTCCTAGCATGCACACTTTGTTCCACCAATTCCGTGCTTTGTGTATGTTCTAGTGAATTCCACTATAAAATCCATTAGCGATGATTGATAGCTGATCATTATCTTTTAGGTAACAAATAAAACTTTATGTTTCCAATTTACAATTATTTAAAAGACTCAATAGATCATTTGGAGGATGATTTATGACTTTCCTTTTATCAAAAATGTTTTGGGAGGAAAACATCTTTGACTGACTCACAAACTCTTAAAATAGTCATATTTAAAAGTCTAGTGGCATGTCTCATCAAGTTATAAATGTGTTATGGCGATTTTTGAATCTCACACGAAACATGCAAAATACAAGCGTGCGAGCATGCCATGAAATTAAAGTGTTTCCAAACTGAAATGGCTCATATCAAACTTCTAATCATACTATGTAGGCTCCCTGATTCCCTTGACAGTTCCCCATAATCAAGGTAGAAAACGCCGAATGGAAATAATGCAATAATTAAATGTTGAAGAAAAATGTTAGATTTCCCTAGAAATGAATGAAATAACACGATGCTGAAAATTAACAGACTTTACTAAAACTTGGAAATATAGTGCAAAATTTCTAAAATAAACATTGGATTTCAACTGTGAAAATAACCTTGTGTTGAAGAATTGATAGAAACTGCTTTAAATCTAGGAAATAGAATGCTGAAATTGCTAAAATCTTATTAAAAAGCTAGGATTTACTTAAATATATTGATATTGAGTCAATTGAATTGTTGATTTGTTTAATGATTGATTGGTTATTGACCTGATTTTTCTTCTTCTGCTCTTTTTATAAATGTAGACAACTCTAAGTCCCCATTTCTCCACTCTCTGCACTTTCTAAAGTAATTGTCCATGTCTTCCATTAAGGAAGTTGTTCCTCAAGAACTCACACACGTCTCCGTTATGGAGGTTTGTTCCTCAAGAATTCTTTCATGTCTCCATTATGGAGACTTGTTCCTCAATAATATTTCATATCAGCACATAAGCACTTTCTAAAGTAATTGTCCATGTCTTCCATTAAGGAAGTTGTTCCTCAAGAACTCACACACACGTCTCGGGTTATGGAGGTTTGTTACTCGAAAATTCTTCGTGTCTCCATTATGGAGACTTGTTCCTCAATAATATTTCATATCAGCACATAACTTTCCAACTTCTCTGTCATCTCTGATAAAGCTTAGTTTGACTTCCAAAAAATTTTAAAATTTTCATAAATGCCCCTAGACTTCTCCTATGGGCTTGTGCAAATAGATACGAGCCCCTTTCTATCTGGACTATTATTCATGAGCCCAGGCAAGCTGGCCCACTCTTAGGATCAGGCGAATTTCAATTTGGATGCAAATAATTGTTCCCTGCATACATTGTGTATGAGCCATATTTTATGTATTTAAAATATTTAAAATATTCTTAAGGCTTAATTCCAACCCATGAGACAAAAATTCAACTTTACGACTCACGGTGTGGAGTTACGTTAAGCGAGAACAAGCCCGAGTCGAATCGAATAAGGAGCGACTATTTGTTCCCGAGAAAAATTCTGCAATCATCAAGTTTAAATCTCGACTTTTGTTCTTCCTCCGCTTTGAAGGATATTGTCCCTCGAAAGAATAACCATCGGACTTCTTCTCCAAATAATTTTAGAAGTAATATATAATATTTTTCTAAAATTAAATAATTTTGAAAACTTTTAATTTTTCTTTGAGAAAAGTATGTATCACATTACTACTTTGGAAATAAAGATAAAAAAAATGTAGGAAGAATGAAAAATACATGATTCATAAGTAAAAAATAAAAATTGAAACCAGTAGTGGTAATATCTAGCCTTAGGTACTACTTTATATAGTGGTTATGATGACACCTCTTTATCGGTTAAAGTAGTACATTTACAAGGCAATTATTTTTTATTGACATGTTATGAGTAATGTATTTCTCATTTTTCATACCTTATAATTCCCTTTTATTTTCAAATAGGTAGTTTGATACATGCTTTTCTTTTATAATATTCCAGGGTTGTATAGGCTTGTGTAAACTAATTAAAATGTGAGTTGTCGAACCTGACTCGTGAATACTCGGGTCGACGAGATTTGTCGAGTCGAAATCGAGTAACTGTCAGTCGGGTTAAAGTATCATATAGATACTGTTGGTTATGCTCAAAGCCCGATCTAGGCCAGTTGATCGAGAGCCTTAATTAATAATGGGCCATAGGATCCCAGGCTAGCTCTCATTAGATTAATGGAGAGCTCATTTAATTGATTATTAAGATACGAAGGAGCCCATTTGACCCAGACTGAGTGTTATAAAGCCAGTGTTATAAAACCTTTAGGAGGGTTAGGGTTAGGCGTCTATAAATACCTTTGCACTAGCCTCAAGGGTTTAGAAGTTTTACTAGCCTCCAGGTCTATAAAAACACCTTGAGAGAAAGCAACAGAAAGGTTTTAAGTGTTCGGATACAGTTTCTTTTTGTGATCGAGGTGCGCCCACACCTTGGATCTGTCACGTCTGAGAATAGCTTAGGGGAAAGTCATGGATTAGAAGAGATTTTACACTTACTCACAGATTTAATGGAGTGATGAAAAGCCTGCTCCCATCATACATTGTATTTAAGCGTAGATTCTTGGCCCATTGTATGATTCCTTCAATTGGTATCAGAGCACTAGTTGAATCGGTGTGTGATATATTGAATTCATAATTTTATTTCTCATGTATATATGATGTATATTAGATATATGGCACCTAGGATTCTATTATTTATGTTATTTATAATTTTTGTATTATGAATGAATGATTTGGTTTTGGCCTTAATCCATGGTAGATTTTTCTTGTATTTTTTTTTTTTTTTTTGGGATGCAGGCTAATCATAAGATTAGGTTTCCTCCTTGATTTATTTGTTATTTTTCTATGATTTTTTGTAAATTCGGATTTATTATAAAAAATATGAGGAAGTATTGTGTTGTCGGAATGGGCTGATTTTGGTAGGGTGGTTCCTCGGTGGTGCTCACCTCCGTAAATTCTCGTGGCAATCAGGAGTTTTGTGTGGCGATCGACCGTTTTTTGGTGCTCAGATTCAATAGGGGACATATTAGGGTTTGTGTTTTTTGGGCCGAAACTAATGAGTCTTGGCTGTCTTGGCATGAACTGCAGGCGCGAAGAAAGAATGCGGGCTAGATATCAAGTTGGGCTTCTTGGCCCTATTGGGCTTGTAATTTTCTCTTCTAGGAAACCATGGATTAGGGCCTATTAATTATTCTATATTTATAATTGTTTAAATTACTATTATGGATATGATATTGTGATATATTACTTAACATGCCATTTTAGAATAGGTGGTGCATATAATTGCATCATTTGATACATACATGTGCATAATAATATTTGTTTTATCTAGATAATATTATTATGGAAAACCTATTAATTAATTAATAATAAAAAGAAATATTGAATGGGTGAAGGTTAAATTAATTTAATTAATTCGAAACACACGGACTCCATTAAGGGTCCCGATAATAAAATGGTTATGTGATACCCCGAAGGATAAGCATGGGATTTTATTGGATTGGATCTAAAATAATTTCAAATTTTAATAAGATTATGCACATTGCGTCGAATAATGCTTAGATATTAAAGATAATTTTGAAATTAAATTAATGGTTATTACATTCATTTTTAATATGGCTAATAACTCTCAACGAGAGCTCTTGTCGATGTTATTAAAGGCCCAAAAGAATATTGAAACAATGGTTGTTTTTTAAAATCAATTTTGAATGGTGTGTGTTATTATTATCTAGGAAGGCTACATCTAAGGAGGTAGAGTTTTAGAATTAAGGACCCACCTCACCTTTCACAGGGCTAACTTAGTAGGACACTAAGACATACCATGTTCAAAGTTTAGTTTATTACAAATGTCTTGCCCAATGTGGAAATTATTTGTAATGGAAACTAAATTATTGTTGATAAACATTAATAATAAATAGTTTAAAGGACCACCACATATTTGTATGTTTATTTGTGTGGATTACGTGTTAATATATGTGCTTTTAAATTTGAGGAAAATGGCATCTTTTAATCCTCACAGCTACAATTTTGAGTCAAAAAGCCATTGGATGGAAATAACTACGACCTAGAAGGCAAATCTTTTCGCTGTGTGATTTGAAAGAATAAAATTCACATTACAGCAACTCCGAAACCCTAGGGCCTTGCTAATGCTTGAGAAACTAAGAAGCAATTTGCGGTTAACCTTGGCGGAAATACGACAACTCATTATTTATATTCTTGTGTTAGAACATCTGCGAAAGCAAATTAATGATCACAGGTGACCAGAAATAATTGACTCTAGATGGGATGTTTGCTAAAAGTAGCGATCTTGCTAGACAAGCGACCATAGGGGCACTAATGAACACTCGTATGAAGCTTGGAGAAATGTGCGGGACCATTGTCTAAAAAATGATGGGGCATCCGGTCTTTGCGGAGGTGATGGGGGCTACATTTGGATCAAAGATGAAGATTGACTTGATCCTAGAATCTCTACCCAATAGCTTTGGTCAGTTCAAATTGAATTATAATATGAACAAACTGAAACTTACTCTATTGAACTTATGCACGAGCTTGAGAGTGCTTTGAAGGTTCGTGAAGCGCGGGGAAGTGCTTATCATGTTGGCTCACTTTAAAACCTAAGGAAACCTAAGGCGGAAAGAAGGCAAAGGAAGGAAACGAGGTCAGCTTTCAAACCAAGTTTGCAATGAAGAAGCCGAAAGGCAAGTGCTAGTCACGGACCGAAGGTCCTTTGGAAAAGGATTGCCCGAAAACTAGGTATGGGTAGTATAAATGTCATTGTTGAGAAGCATTTGGTGGAGAATTACAATGATAAATGGATCATTGATTAGGAGCCACTAACCATGCTTGTTACTCTTTGCGGTGGTTGAACCATGACCAGCTCGGTAAGGGCGAAAAGCTTAAAGTTGGGAAAGCGGGGAATATGTCTCGTAATGGCGATGGACAGTGGGTTATGTTTTAATAATAAGACTTTATGTTCAGGCATTTATTTATTCGGATTTTAAGAGGAATTTGGTTTTACATTAGTTTATTTAGTTAGACAGTTTACTTGATGCAGTTTAATTCCTCGGTTCAATAAGAAATATCGCGCTTTTATTATTAGGATTATTGATAAATGGTTTATATTTTTTAACTCCTATGTCACATAGTATTAATGCTATTGAGAAAATGCGTGATGAGCAATTTCCTTTATCTAAGAAAGGAAGGTTTCAAGGTAAAACCTATATGTGGCATTCACGATTGGAATTAGTAATATAAATTATTAGGAATTCATGGTTTAGTTAAAATGATTTAAAATTCCTTGATCTTTGAACCTATACCCGGTATGTGAATCATGTTTAGAAGGTAAAATGGTAAAGAGGCCCTTCAGGCTGAAGAAATCGTGCCCTTATACGGTTCTTGGTACACAACGATGTATATGGACCAATGGCGTTCAAGCCAGGGCGGTATGAGTATTTCATCACATTCCAGTGACTACTCAAGATATGGTTGTGTTTACCCTGTCGCCATAAGCCGAAGCTTTGATAAATTTCGAGTATAAGGGTGAGGCAAAAGCGGTGGGTGCCCGTATCAAGCGGCCGGTCACGGCCCAGGCGGTGAATACTTGTGCAGAGTTCAAGTCTTACTTGGCTCAAGAGGGGATAATATCTCAATTATCATCTGGAGCAGCCTCGACAAAATGAGTCTGAAGGAGAGATAGAACCCTTTTAGATATGGTGAGGTCGATGCTCAGTTATTCATCATTACCTGAATCGTTCTTGGGATACATACTAAATTTAGTTAGAGTCTAAATGCGACTTGAATACAAGGTGATGGAAGGGGCAGCCGGCAAACCATATTAAGTTTGGGATTATCAGGCTGCACGTCTTGAATACGAGAAGCATGACAAAAGTTGGAATCTCAGGCAGAAATGTGTATGTTTATTGGCTACTACAAGGGCAGAGGTGGAATATTCTATAATCCAAAGGAAAGAGAGGTGATAGTGAGTACTCATGCCACTTTCTTAGAGGGAGAGAGAGAGAGGAGAGAGTTATGAACAATTTTAAACCTAAAGTAAAGAAGTGGTTCTTGAAAGGCTTGGGCTGGAGTTCGAGATCCACCACAAACTCATTTTTCCACCACATTTCTGTTGAGTAACAAGGAAAATGCTTAAAATGTACTTACCCAATTGAACAAACAGGAAACGGCTCAGAACTAGATTCAAAAACTCCAGAACAAGAACATAATGAAGAGATTGGTAATCCACGAGCCTTGAAACTTGGATCATACGCGCATGTCGTGGCCCGATGCGACAAACTCATAGTGGGAGCGATCGTAAACACGCAAGACATATGATAGGAGAGACTTATCAAGTCGTTTTGGATAATCTGATGACGGCCACATACGGTGTGGAGGATGTTGAATGTGCAAAGAGTGAAGAACAATGTTAGTGAGATGGAATCTGTGGGTTCCTGCTTTCAGTTTGGTCTTGTAGAAGCTTTTTAAAGGGTAAAACCAAGTGGGTGTAAATGGATCTACAAAGAAAGAGAGGACCGGATAGGAAGGTTGAAACCTTCAAAGAGAAAGCTAGATTGGTGGCAAGGTTACACCAAAAGGGTATAGATTATGATGAAACTTTTTACCGCCGGTAGCCATGTGCTTAAATAAATCTGCAAGATTCTCTTACATTGTAACCAGCGACTCTTGATTACGAGATTTGGAAAATGGATGTCAAAAGCGACTTTCTAAATGGAGGCTGGAAGAAGAGATATCTATCCGTGGCAGAAAGTTCATTGGTGAGAAGAACACATGGTTTACATAGGTCTATTTATGGGCTCAACCGACATCCAGGTCATGGAACATCGAGTTTTGATCAAGTTATCAGTATGGATTTGAGAGAAAAGTCACGATGAACCATGTGTGTATAAGAAAATTCAAGGAATAGTGGTAGTCTTTTTGGTACTTTACGTAGATGATATTCTGTTAATTGGAAATAGTGTGAAAGTGTTGTCAGACGTAAAGGGTTACCTGAAAAAGCAATTTGATATGAAGGACTTGGGTGAAGCTAACTATATTCTAGGAATCAAACTTTTCTGAGGCCCAGGAATAAGGTATTAGCTTTATCCCGAGCCTCCACCGATGATAAAATAGTGACCGGGTTTGGCATGGAGAAAATTCCAAAAGGGAACCTATACTTAGACATGGAATTCATCTTTCTAAGGGAGAATCACCAAAAACTCCCCGAAGAGAAAGAACCCATGAGTAAAAACCTTATGCTTCCGCCGCGTAGTCCCATGTATGCTATGCTATGTACCAGGCCGATATCCGCTATGCAAAGGGGGAGTAGTGTTTCGGTGATCAATCAGATCCCTGAGTAGAACATCGAATAACAGTTGAAACATATACTCAAGTATTTAAAGAGAACGAGGATTATATGTCAAGTATTCCGTTGGAGTTCAAAACACTTCTGGTTATACGGACTCGCATTTTAAGGGATATTGACTCAAGTAAATCAACATCGATATGTGTTTACTCTAAATGGGGAGCCATCGGTCGGAGAACGGTGTTCGAGAAATACGTAAACTGTAATAATATTCCAGAGAGGTCCAAGCTTACTTTAAAGTGAGGAGTTGGTTACATTTGTGCTCTAGGAGCAAGACAAGTTGTAATTTTACTCGATATAATATGGAAGTTTTTTGCACATTATATTTTACGCATAAGGTCCAGACTAATTATGTAGTATATGATCATATGGATACGTCCATTGAAGACATGATCACAGGTTCTCATAATTAATGAATTGTCTCACAGTTATTAAATAAAGTTGGGCACTTTATTTAGACTGCAATATTTTATGAAATGATCAGTCTTGGTTATTATAAAATATTGGAATGAATTATGGTCATTCTCGAGAGGATCAAGATTTAATCAAGGATAAATTTCAAGAAAGGAATTAAATCTCTCGTGCGTATATTAGATATGTTATTTTTCTTAACTTTGTATATTATAAAGGATAATTGTTACTATGGTTCTTTTGAGTTATCAATAAGTGAGGCCTATTTTAAACTACCAATATCTTGATAATTTGGGGATTATGGTATTTGATTATCAAGTATTTATGAAATATACAAAATGGAATTCAGATGAACATCCTCTCGACATGTTTCGTACTTGATATTGGAAAGTCACCGGCTGCTGCATGGGATCCGCGTAGAGGTGAAACTCGATAAGCCAGAGAATAAATAATTAGTTGATTTACAAGAAAATTATCAATTAATTATTGATATTTTACAAAGAGGAAAACACATTTGATATAAAACATTATTAATTTTGGAATTCAAGTATCCTCGGGGTTTTTAGTGGAGAGCCTCAATAAGATTACGTCCTGCATTTGCTTCTACAAGTGGGAAATTGCTTGATTTATGCCTGTATAATCTAGACTGAATGCTGTTCTTAATTAATAAATCGCCATGTGATCCCTGCTTGCCTATTAGATGACAAGAGCCCATTTAATTGATTATTAAGATACAAGAATGAGCTCACGCCGAGCCTAAGGTGTTATAAAGCCTACAGGTTATAAAACCCAGAGGTTAGGTTAGCGTACTATAAATACACGCTTACTAGCTCTAGGTTTAGAAGTTTTACTAGCCTTCCGTGTCTATAAAAAATACCTTGAGGAGAGAAATGCAAACCGAAAAGTTTCTGCAGAGGTTTTTCGGGATCTAGTTTCTTTTAGATCGGTGTGCCTGGGCGTATCTATCACGTAGAGAATAGCTTGAAGGTCCTTGCATTCTAGAAGAGATTTTCCTCGACTACTACAAAGCTGGGCAATGGGTGATGAAAATATATCTACTGGTATATTGTATTTAATCGTATGATTCCCTTTCGACTTCAACAGAGGATTCCTTCAATCTCGACTCAAACTGCTTGAATGCTTAATCGAGTTGATTTTTGAGTCTAGTTTGAATATAATTACTTATTAATTTTTTAAATGATTCGAGTTTTATCGAATCGAATTCAAATAGCTTCAATCATTGACCCGACGAGTTTCGAAGATATGAAGAAAAGCTCGATTGAGTTCGAGTTTAAAATATTTTAATCAAATTGAGTTCGAGCTTCGAGTATTTTAATCGAGTCAAGCTCCCCTTACCCATTAAATCAATCACGTGAATCAACAACCTAGCCCATTTCAGCATCTGATACCCATTCTTCATTTATTGTCTCATGCTCTACGCTCTACTTACTACCGTGGTCGCTTTCCGGCTTTGGAAAATGGCATGGGTCAACATCTTTATTTTATTTATTTGAATATAATATAATATGTTCTCGCAATTTGAATTTTGGTGGTTTCTCACTGTGTCGATGTTTATCATGCCACAAAGTAGATAAAGACGTCTTATAAAAAAATAAAATAAAAATAAGAAAGTCTGCTCTAACCATTGGTCTGCAGGACTTGAAGGAAGGGAAGGAAGGCCAATGTCAAGACTTAGAATTTTGCTCCATGCAAAAATGACACATACCAAGCTGTGGTGCTGCCCAAAATCCTAATGAATACAGTTGTTTATGGGGCCAGCTTAGGATTATGACTCAACACCTTCTCAGTTGTGACATTATGTGCAACTAATAGGTACCCGAGTCTAATAAGAGAATCCAAATTTAAAATATTGGTTTAATACATAAGAGAACTTTTCAAGTTTAAATATCATTTTATAATTTGATGTGGAATCGATATAGATCATATTTAGCAGACATCCTTAGAGAAATCAGACTTTTGATAGTTTATATGTTCCCCTGATAACACTTTCGGCCTAAACCTCTCTCGCGCACTGAGAGTTACTACTACGCGACCACAAAAGAGATCGCAGCCGATAAGTATCCAAACCTAATTAATAAATAATTCAATCCAAGATCGGGCTCCGATAGCAGTTAACCTCTGGGTTAAGAGCACTCCACAATTTATATGAAAACGATGCGGATCATATCATTATCGAATTTTCAGAAGTTTCTAACCTTCGTGAATGACTCATAATTTTTGAATAATTTCACTCCAAACCCCTCTCTCGAAAAATTATAGTCCTTTCACAACGTATCAGCCTTCAACGAAAAACACCACAATGCGATCAAACCTAATAAAAAGAACACAACCTACAAATCAGTCTAATACGAAAAGAATCTCTTGCTCTCAAAACACGACCCAAGATTTTAATACGGAAATGCGTGACCGCATCAGCTAACGATTAAGATAAACCACCATTATTTAAAATTCAAAATGTAAACATAGAAGATATTCTTTGTTTAACTCTCGATTTGTCAATTAAGAGGTGAGAGGAATCTTTTGTGCAGATTCAGATACAAACATGTAGGGGACCTAATGTCCCTGTTTGTGCTTTTGTGATGATGTGTATTGAATTAATATAAAAAATTAATTGAGAAGTAAGTGAAATAGAGGACGCATGACAGGATTAGATATCATAAAATAATAGACCTTAATTAAATTAATTATAGCTTACTTACAGACTTAGAGTTGTGGGATTAGTTACAATTCTTAATACTAAAATAAATAAATAAATCATCCTCCTCTCTATCGTTCTTCAAGGCCTCTCTTCCCACTGCCCTTGCATCTCCTCAACGATTATCAAGTAAACTAACCTTCCGATCAAAGAAAGTGTGTTTTTAAGTTATTAATTTGCTAAAACAATATCATCTCAATCTTATAAAAAATTAGGCATGTTGGTTAAAGCTTTTTATGTAAAAATAAGAAAAATCAAGAAAATAAGAATGTTTAATTTCTTCTTTCATATGAAAACATTTAAAAAATTTTAAAATATTTTATGTATTTTTAAAATTATTCTTAAATATATTTTTCAAAATAAAAACCAAACAAGTCGTTAGATTCTGAATCAATTTGGTTTCATTTATTTTATTCAAAAGTCGTACATGTGCTGTGTCACTAGATTCAAAAAAAGGTAATTTATTTTATAGCTGACTTTTCCTATAGTTTATTTATTGTAAATTTTACAGAATTTTAAGCCAACAAATTCGATCTTTTCCTGCATGTAAATATCTTACGAAACCTAACAACACCCTTTATTTTATTTTATTTGGGTGAAAAGGTCACTCAAGTCGGTGGATGGGACCTATCTGGACTTCTAACAGGTAAATTAACCTTTCACTGCAAGGGTTGAAATTGAAATAGATATAAATCTAACATTCTCATTCATTTTACCCATTCTTTATAAAAGACAATGTAAATATTTGAAATAGATATAAAATTCACTTCTGTAATCCATTTTTCCGACAGATCTAATTTAAAACCTCTCCCAAGATCTCCTCGGTAGTTCCATTTCCAAATAAGCCTCCCACCGTACAAACTATAAAGGAATCGACAATGGAACCCCACCTAAGAAATAAATAAACACATGCACTACCACAATACCTCAATTATATAGAAAAATCTACGACTATCCATCCAAATGCAGGTCATAACCACATCATACATAATAAGGACCCAGCATACCAATACTAATATCGTGAAAGATTCTAAGAAAAGATTCAAATCTCTAGTACGGCAAACGAAAATAAATAGGTCCACAACAAAACAAAAATGTATGGATGTAGAGTACCGTGAATCGTCACGTAAAGAGCGGTGTTGAATCAAGCAGCGAGGTGCATCTCATTTAACCCGCCTGCGACCTAGGAACAGATATTAAACAATAAACGGGAGAAATAAATCTCGCGAGCAGATAATTTATATGGAAAATAAATGTTTTATTTTCAGTAATTTCTTCTCTCAAGACTTCATCATCCACTCTTTGTAATGTTCCCCTGCTTAGCAAACATTTCACAAACCTAACTACTAAAGTTCTCTAACATGATACCATGCTCAAAAGTTAAACCGACATCAATTTCAAGAACCTTAAAACCTGAATCTGTTTCACAACATACAATTGAGCATAAATATATGTAACCATCATGTCGTAAAAATAACCATGAAAATACCATAATCATAAATATTGAAATGCTTATAATTTTTAATCGTAGATCAACAATGCAGCCTTGATCAGATAATCTATCATAAAACCGCAAACTCCACCACGACATCGCGGGCAAACCAATTGGCCGGTAAACCCGACTACCACCGTGGAATTACTATATAACCCGTTGATGGAAAACCAACCTCACGGCATCGCGGCAACCAATCACAGAACCCGACCTCAATGACTGAAAAACCCGTTAATAACTAAACTACGAGTAAACCCGACCACGGCATCGCGTGGCAAACCACCGCCGTAACCCACCTCACGATCAAGTGGAATTAATATATATATATATATATATATATATATATATATATATATATATATATATATATATATATATATATAACTGCTTTCTTACTACAAGTACTTTCCTAACGACATCAGATATAATCTTTCTTTCACAAGATCTCAAAATCTCTTTCTTAAAACAATAAGGCTCCCGTTTAGTAGGTAGAGGTAATTTTCTCATTTCATTCAAACTTTTCAAAACAAGGAAAACTACTATTACGAGAATAAGACGAAAACAAATTTTGAAAACAAAGAAAATGAATCTACTATTTTCAACATTTTATATATGAACCAGTAAAAGTTGTTTTCCTTGTTTTCATCACTCAACCAAATTCAACTAAATGGGGTTGAAAATGAAAACGATTAACCAAATTCAAGGCACAACGATTTCAAAATGAAAAATTCAAAGATTAGGAATACATTGAAAATTTCATATTTTGAATTTTGATAGAGTTGAAAATTTTCGTGAACTAAACGGGCCTAAGTTTTCAAAGTGGTTTAAACCTCAACCATCGACTCAACATATTTAAAATACCAGCACTATCCAGAACTCAAGAAACTTTCAAATAGTTAAATGTAGATAAAACTTATATGAAATGATAACTTGTTTAATATGAGACCGAAATCATATATGTATGCAACCAACCATCCGATCAAAACAAGATATGTAAAATATAAAATCATAATAGATATATCAACATAATACCTCAAATCATTTTAAACATATTAACCACTACGCACCATAGACGCCTCGCCTCCCGCCCTCCCCACAGATCGCCCTTACCGCTTGAGTGCATGTAATATAAATGAAATACCACTCTGGCCTAATAATCAACCAACAACATTGTGGATGCCCCTGAAGCCTGTAATAACTTCTTAACTATGAAACCATCTATATCGACTAAGGTGTCCAATTACACAAAGCGTTTCTATAGGCCCGAGTACCTGTAAAATTGGGGCTTTCTGCCCTAAGCTAATTTCTCGAATTGAATCGGCCCAACACCCTAAAAACATCCAATTTCACTAATCTAACTTCAATTTTTTCCAAATTTGACTAATCACTCTATTTCGCCTCAACTTCTGTAATTACCCAATACAACCTAAAATGGAAAACTAACCAAACGACTTCCAAAATTTACAAACCATATATCAACGAAAAGCCCAAGAGACCAGAACTCATCAGCATTCATTACCTTGGTCCAACATCGTGGTGGCTTGAATCCTCTATCCAACCGTTTGCCAACTTTCTTTTCGTCAGAATTTCTCTAAACGGTGAGGAATCGCAAAAGGACCACGTAAATGAGTTCGGGGGGGTCCCAAATGGAAAGGAGCTATGGGTGGCTTATGGCCGAAAATCACAAATCCGGCGGATAAACGATACCACTGGCCGGGTTCTCCGGCCGACTCTCGCTACATCCGGCCGCGGTCGGGTCAGTGGAAATTTCACTACGGCATCGTCCGGCAGGCGCATCCCATGGTCCGGCCAAGGTAGCCGGGTGGTTGGTCGAGGTGCCTCCTCCGGTCCAATCTTCCTACGCGCAAAGGCTAAAAAACCCGGCCAAACTTGTTCCTTGGCTCGAGAGTCCTAGGTTTCTTGAGCCCAAGAGGGCAAGGTTTCTGGGCTGCGCTTCATTCAGATCCCAAGCCAGCGAGAGGATCTAGGGTCAAGCCAAGTAAAAATCCCGCATGTAACTCGACACCGATAAAGTGCTACCATTGAACTCTCATACCGTAACTTTTTATCCGTAGTTCGACACGCTCCACCCGCTCATGAACTTGCATCGACGAGGCCTATGAGATGCCGCTTTTAGCTACTCTAAACTATTCCTCTAAAAAGTCAAACTTATCAACTTGGTCAACTCTACAACTCTCATTAAACTCACAAACTCAGATTATTCGTGCAGACGAAATACATTTTCTATGTCTTTATCCGCTTAACGATGAAAGCTTTATTACTTAAGTTAAATATGATGGGCATAAGTTATTTCATTTTATTTAACTAAATATTTCTTAAAATTATTTTATATGTATATTAAAATTTAATGATGGTATGAAATAAAAGAATATAACAATTTATAATTGAAATATGAATTTTGTCAAATCATTTATCATAAAATTAAATATTATACTATATATGTCAATAAGACCCTATGCTATGGTTTTGAGTTTAGTTGGTATAAGAACAAATTTATGAGAAATAAAATACAATACTATGATATAATCCAAAAATGAAGTTATTTTATTTTATTTTAATATTCATATTAGTAATGAGCTCATTACATTCCATAGTATAAACAAAACAAAAACAAAATTACCATATAAGTGGTAAACTAGATTAAATGGTGTGACCATATAAAAAGGAATTAGGGGAATAGGATCATGATGATAAATAAAGGGAATAGACTAAATCGTATTTTTAAATTAGATTTTTTTATTATTATTAAAGTGATGAGTATCAAAATTGAAATGAAAGTTAAAGTACTATTATAGTAACATAATAAGAAAAGATAAAGAAATTTTACTCTGATAAATACTTTAAGATGATCAGCATTTCTATCTAAAAAAATTAGATAAAGCTTAGGATTAATTATATATATATATATATATATATATATATATATATATATATATATATATATGATAGTGGACAATTAAGTAGGTAAAAAAATCAATAGAGTCATAATCGAACATGTATGTGAGATGATTGATATTTCTCCTATCTTAATCAAATATCTTGAGTTGAATTGAACTTTGGGCCAAAGAGTTGGGCCGAGGTGGTTTATTTTTGTGCTAAACTCTAGGATGCCGATATCTTCTAATTATTGCTTTAGAAACATGTTTAGGGTTTATGAACAAGCATGATGGTTAGTTATGATTGCTTCTTAACACGATTGAGCATATGCATGTTTTTCTTTATGGTATGCAGGGCATGAGTCCCTGCCTCCTTCTATCAATCTCATTGTCTACTTTTTCACCTCAATCACCCTCAAAATGTAACTCTCGAGGCCTTCTTTATAAATGTAATTAGATTGCAAAGGGTTAGTTAGATTGAAGATGCAAAGGAGCAAGGACTAGAAGGAGGCACCATAAAAAAGAAAGACCTAAATGAAGTAATTGTAATTTTTGAATTGTTATTTCATTTGGGGATGTAATCTATGCATATCCTAGGTTTGACTTAGTCACCCTTCAAGTGGCTTTATGAATTGATGTTAGAGGGTGCTTTGAATATAATCATTATACTGTTATACGCCTTAGGTTTCTATTAAAGTGCATCTTCTATGTTGAATTGATATAGACCTTCAATCGACCACGGATTCCATGATGCATGAAATATAGCATGAAGGACATCGCGGATGAGATCATGATAATAAGATTCCTAATATATGCAAATCTATTTTAGTATCTAAATTATCCTTTAGTCATAGGATTAACGAGACTATACATTATTAATCGTGATAGAATAGCACATGTCAAACTCCTTGATTCGATCACAATGATCTTATAAATTGTGATCATGAGCTGATTAGAGTTGAGATGTGGATGCTTGCTAAGAGTAGCTATACACGGAGATTTCCATGAGACAACTATATATAAATTATCTAGTTAACTTGAGGTTCCTGGCGATATCTTAAATGATGATTCTATACTTTGACTGATCCATGTTGCCTCTCGGAGGTCATTCGGGGTGATAGTCAAGTATACCGAGGTATTCAAAGGTAATTGGGTAGCCAACAAAGGATTCACCACTCCCAATAGAGGGAGAGTATATCTATGGCCTATTGTCGAGGATCATTACTCAAGAATCTCTAGCCAAAGTGGAAATGCCATGAAGAGTGTCTTCGGGTGCATAACTGATGAGTAATGAGTCCAGGGACAAGATTTAATATCACTTGGGCTAGATGTAACATAACAAGTCTAGTGGGAGCTACACTTTGTCCATGCTCTAAACCAGGTGGGGTATAAATTGGTAAAATGACGAATTGCACGGTATTTGTTTTTTTTTGGTTTAGCAAATGACGACCGACTCTCCGATCAATCTGGGGTCATGATATGCTGCTGCACGCTGCTCATGACTGCCTCGACGAATAGTTAAATCAAGTGGCCAACATAAAGAGTCTAGGCTAAGAGAAACGGATTTGGATGAATCTAGCATGAGGGAGATCAACTCGAGAATGGAAATGTCATGGGATTAGGGAATCCTGGTTCAAGGACCCTCACTATGAGCGAGTAAGTCAGGCTTGTCTACGGCTTAAGGCCCATGAAGGAACACGCCATACGATAAGGATGCTAGGCCTATCATCTCTTACAGAGATGCAAGTACTTTAGACATTTCATAAGCTAGGTTTCTATGTGCTGACCTTTATGGAAAACTCCAATAAGACTAAGCCATTTTATCACTCCTCCTATGGCTGGTGTTCTATAGATAGAGAGGTTCTTCAAGACAGCTCCTCTTGGTGAGATCGGGGTTTTGGCCTCTCTTCACCAGACTCGCTAACACCGACTCTTTCAGACCGCTTACTCCAGAGGTTATCGCTCCACTCTTCTCGTGGATACTAGAGGCTAACCTAGACTCGTCTACTCTGGTCTTTGCGCCTAACCATTGATCGATTTTTGAATCAACACAAGGTAATCTCGCACCCTTCTCTTCGTCGAACTAAATTTGATGCTCAAAGGGTCCTTAGGTAGGGTTTTGAGAATTTTTTTGTTGTTTCCACTGCTTTTGGAAACTATTTCACCTCTCTCAAAACCCTTCAATGGTATCGTAGTCTTCTCAGCATCAAAATCGCTCTTCGGGCCGAGTTTTCGCTTTGGTACTCATGTTTTTCAAAGGTTCAAAAATGAGATTTTTGTTTTCAAAAGGCGGCTTGATCCAGTGTTCTTCTTCACGTAATCTGGTCATGAGATGATCAAACATGATTATAATAAAGAAGAAACGATTTAGATGAGAATAAAACTCCCAAAGTTGGGTTTTTTTTATCAAATATGTTTAACTCGAAACCAAATTTCATATCACGACATGAGCTGGAGACATCGCGATGTGGGTTATTAACCTAGGCAACATCGCGATGTGGGTTATTAACCCAGGAAACATCGCGACGTGCGAGTTTCATGTCGCGACGTGGGTTGAGAACCCAGGAAACATCGCGACGTGCGAGTGCTCACGTCGCAACATGGTGCATATGACTTAGGCAATGTCACGACGTAAGGGAGTTCACGTCGCAATGTGGCCAAGTATCCTGCCCATCTTTATGCAGCGACATAACAGCATTAAGGTGCGATAGGGTGTTCATTGATGTGTATTAAGATTATCGCGATAAAATATGTAATGGCCTATTCTATGCAGTATATGCTTGTCGAGTAATACGATTATGCGATGTACGAAGATCAAATCCGCGAGGGGAAAATGAGGATGCTAAGTACCAAAAATAGAATACTTCTCTAATATCAAAGCTTGATTAGTGTTAAGTTTGAAAACTTCTGATTAAACTAAACTTAACTAATGAAAGCATAATCTAACGATGAATTGTACGACGAGGATACGAGAGATGATAGAGTTCTAGTGTATTTGGTGCATGTGAACAATCCGCCTATATCTAAGCTAAAACTTCATCCTATTATCTCTTGAAAAAGCTCTCCAAGGTGACTCGTAAATTTGAATTATAATCACTACTCTCGAGGTCGAATAATCTACCAGCTGCAAAACCTGGTTTGCTTGCTCCTTAGCTCTGACCACAAATAAGCAGAATGCTTTAAGATCCAAGAATCTCCACACTCCACTCCTAATTGCGAAGTAATTTCTACACCACATGGCTAATTAGGTTGATTCACCTATGTCTAATTCCTTACTCCCTTCTTAGATCTTGCAAGGAAAAACTCTCCATATTGAGATTAATTAGAAATCAATTTTTACACAAAACCGAGTATGAATCAATAGAGGTGACAATCACAAATAGACAATAGAAAAAGGGAAAATTAACAAATAGATATAAGCTTCAAGTTCAATATGCAACCAAAACCCTAGATTAAGAAATTAAAACGTAATAAAGGTTTGGTACCTCCCAAAATTAAGATAAAACATGAGAAAAAGGAAAGAAGGAACTCTAGTGGTGGAAATTTGTGAGTTCTTGGTCTTCTTCTTCCAGATCCTAAGTTCTTCTCCTAAGCTTGAAGATTGCTACTAAGCCCCCTTTCTAGTCCTAAAGTCAAGAACAGGAGGGGAGAAACCCTAAGGAGGGTTTTCTCCCTCTCAAACGCTTTCGGAAGATGTCCCTTATCGGGATTAATGATCTCTAAATTTCGAACTCCCATAAATCCCCTCTTGCCATCCTCCTTGCTTTCCTTTTATAAGCCACATCAAGTGGAGTCCCGAAATCACTTTATTTCTATTGTTTGGCCCGACGCATCATCGCGAAGAAGATGTCTTCGTCATGAAGAACCCGTGAGTATGTTCCTCATATCCCGTCGTTTCATCGCAACGAAGGGAGCTTCATCGCGACGAAGGGAGCTTCATAGCGACGAACTCGTAGCCAGCATCTTTCAAATCTTCAGGTTCTTCGTGATGAAGAGTGCCTTCGTCGCAACGAACACCTTTGCCTCAACGAGGGTGAACGAACCAGTGGCCCTGCTTGTTATATGGGGAATTTGTGGATTTTTCTTCCTTTTCACACAGACCATTGATGGTTGACCCTAATCGCAAGATGAATATTTAGAGCATTAAGACACTTATTTGGCACCCATAAAAAAAAAAAACTAAAAATCTAAGTAAAACATAGGGATAAAATGAGTATTTGAGATGCTCATCAATCTCCACGTCACGACTTTAGGTTGGTTGCTGCCTCTTGGTTTGTCGAATTTTTCTTTTGTTTTCTCTTTCATTTTTGAGGAATCATCTCTAATGTGATTGAGATTAAATGTGCAAGTCAAGATTGAAGTGTTCATTCTTAAATTTCAAGAATGGAGTAGTTTTTAAAGAGATTTGAATAAAAATTCTAAAACCATGATTGAAATTATTTTCAAGAGACATTGGACAAAATTAGCACCATTTGGAAATTATAGTTCAAGAGTTGAATCAGGATTATGGTTCAAGGAGTTAAACAAATTAGAGATTTAAAAATTGAATCGGGTTTATGATTAAAGGAGTTGAATCAGTTAGAGATTCAAGAGTTGAACCGGGCTTGTGATTCAAGAGTTGAATTGGGTTAATGGTTCGAGGGTTGAATTGGCTTATGGATCATTTTAACTCAAGTGTTGAAAAACCTTTTTCATGTGCTTTTGAAATCGTGGGGTGCCTTTATCCTTTACTTTCAATGTTATGCACTAGAGAATGCATATTAAGGGTGTATCTTAGCATGATGGATGATTATGGACTTTGCTCAATGTTGATTGAGCATATTACATGGTTACTTCTTCTTGGGT